>PVIU01018457.1:0-39039 GCA_004026605.1 Ondatra zibethicus
TACAATGACCAAAGGCAATTTGGGGAAGAAAGGATTTATTATATCTTATATTTCCAGGTAGCCATCAATCACCGAGAAAAGTCAAGGCAGGAACCTAGAGGCAGAAGCTGAAGCAGACACCCTGGAGGAACCATTGCCTACTGACTTTCTCTTCATGTCTTGCTCAGTCTGTTTTCTTCTACAGGATCAACTACCAGGGGTAATACCACCCACAATAGTTAGACCCACCCACATCAATTATCAATCAAGAAAATATGCTACGTTTGCCTGTAGGTCAATCTTAGGAAGGCATTTTCTCTATTATGATTCTTTCTTCTCAGATGACCCTGCCTTGTGTCAAGTCGACATAAAAACTAACCAGTATAGATGTTTACTAGTCTTTTAATCTCTATCATAGCACTAACTATTGCAAGTATCAAGCAACAAATGAAAAATCATAACTAAGTACAAAGAAAAAATAACTTAAGTTCAAGGAATTCTATTTTCTTTTAAAAGAAATGATCCAAGAGTGTGTATATGTAAAATATGATTCCTTCAGATAACCAAACTCCAACACCTTCCTAATATTTCACCAATGAAAGGTTGCCATTTATTAGCAATGTAATACCCAAGAGTGACGGCAATGCTGTTCTAGGAATGTGCTACTTTGGGAACATATAAATGAATAAAATTAACAAGTATTCAGGGCCTAAGGATGAGTTATGAAGAACACATCGATTTAAATTAAACAGTTAGTTGCAAAAACTCATTTCAAACTGGTAAGTTATAGACTCAATCATCATTTTGAAACTACATGAACTTGCTGAAATGTCTCTGGCTGTGGGTGACTTCAGCAGTGTTAAGAGTTCACCACGTTACAAGTTGGTCCTCAGTACTGAGGGGGTTTGTGTTAAACCCAATAAAGAAAGTAAAACCCACCCATATTCATAAGATATTTTAAACATGAAAAAGAAGGCATTTACATGACATTTAAATACTAAACCTAAAGCACTGAAATGGTTGAAAACAGCAAATTCACCAAGAAGACACCATTTTTAACTATGTAGACACAAATTAGGGAAAATTCAAAACCTAACAGGTGAGAGAGATCTAAATAAAGGGATCAAGACCTAAATCCACCACCAGTCCTTCTCCCATTAACTACTATAAAAGTTGGTAATGAATTGTCTCTGGTGCTTCTGGTCCCATTCCTGAGACCCGCCTTAATGGTCTCATTTTAACTTGACTGTTTCTTTAATGGTCATGAGTTTAAATCCAGAATATTTATGAATTTAGGGGAAATAAACTTAGTCCATAATAAAAACTAACAAGTCAATTAAAAAATTGTTCAGGGTACATGACCAATACATAAAATTAAATTGTAATTATATATATTAGCAGAAAAATCGAAAATTATATAGAAAAACAATGCATTTACTTTATATTAGAAGTCTGTCTTTCTAAGTAAATGTTTAAAAAGAAAAATGTTATTTCCATGCATGTGCCCCCTCTCTCATGTCTGTCTCTCTCTAAATAAATAATTTTTTTAAAGAAAAAATGTCTATTTTATATTAGCATTAAAGTGAACCACATAAAAATTAACTAAATATGATCAGTATGAAAATTTTAAATAATGAATTATTCAGGCAGCAAAAATGAATCTTATAAACAAGATGATGCAATATGTAGATCACAAATGAATAGGCATAGTGTGCACATGAAATTTAACAGCAGGGAAAACTCCATGGTAATAAACAAAAATAGCCCTTGCCTACATATGGAAATTGACTGGAAGCAGTGAGAAGCAGTGTTCTAGGTGAGCTGTATATTCTACACCATGCCTGTGCGATCATGAGGACAAATGATATGTCCCCTGTGAGATCCTTAAGATTGGGTCTGAGAGATGGTTCAGTGGCTGAGACCACTGGCTGCTCTTCCACAGGATCTGGGTTCAATTCCCAGCACCCACATGACAACTCACAACTGTCTGTAACTCCAGCTCCAGGGCACCTGACACCCTCTCACAAACAAACGTGCATGCAAAACACCAATGAACACAAAATGAAAATAAACTAATCGTGTTTTTAAGAAGCATCCTTAAGATCTGTGTATCTATTGCATATAAATTTCACTTCAGATATGTTGGGGGTTAGATGTGTGCAGAATGTTGGAGTGACATCAATACCCATTTCCAGGAAGTGGTATACTATGAAAATTGAACAAACTTTGAAGTCAGAAGTAAACCCAGATCTGCCACCTACTGACTATGGAACTTTGATTTGCATATCACTCCTAAGCTTCTGCTTTACAGCACAAAACTAGGAGGGCTAAGCTTAATAATATGTGAAAAGACTTAGAAGAATGACCAGCACATGATAAGAGCTGAGAAGTTATCTATTAAAAAAAACTATTGCAGTTAAATTGTGATAGATTCTTTTGAAAGAAAATGATAACTTGACAACTTCCCATGCAGAGATAATTGTCTTCTACTCAGTGACATAAAACAATATATACTATGTGTCTGTCTGCCCAGTATGGAGGAGGATGGAGAACCAGAGAGGGTGAAAATAAAACTGAGCAGATGAGATTAGCTTCTGTGTCTGCAGTTAAGGTAGAATGCTCACATTAGCATAATTGAAGGAGACGTGAGGAATTCAGTGCTGTGTCTGGGAGTTATTGAGAGGATTCAATAAGCTGCAGTGAGAAAAATTATTTGGACTGGTGTCTTGTATGCAGTAAACCCTCAACAAGTAGTCTTAATTAATTTATTCATATTCACATCCAACAATTTCCAAAGCATAAATACTAATAAACATAACAAACAATTTGAAAGAATTTTATCTTATTCAGAAAATGTATCATTGTTACCATCCCTGATAGCTCTTTCTAATTGACTGTCACTCATTTTTATCACAGGATACACTTTCTTAGGAAATCAATATCTTATGTAGTGGCCTTTAAAATCTATCCCATAGAACAAATTCAATATCTGAATAAGAAAAATTTGTCTTTACCGTCTGTTGTTCTATTTATTCCACTTTAATTTACTCCCCCAAATGAAACCCGCGAGTGTGTTCATTGCTCTTTCTGCTCTCCCAGTTCATTATCCTCTGTTTACCTGGTTTCCAGTGTTCGTGGCAGTGTTCAGGTCCCAGTCAGCTTTAATTAGCTTCTGTGGTTTTAAACCACTGAAAAGTTTGTCAAATAGTTATATTGAACATATCTTGAAGGCTGTAATATAATTATAATTCTGTCAGCTCAGGAATTTTTCTCTTAATCTTGCTGCTTTTTATAAGGGTTGCTTTAGTATAAATTTCAGTGTTTCTTCTTTTTCCACTCCTGGCAGAATGATTACTTATAACTTTCTTAAGTTTCCCTGGTCAATTTTTGAATATTTGCCAAATACGTTTTTAGACCCTGGATTCTTTTGATCTTTATTTAGGAGATTTATTGAGGCTCTTTTGTGGCTTTCGTATTTTAATTGTATTTATTTTAATAACCAACAGAGCCTTTCTAAACTGAAGGAAGTTTTTCTCTCTCTTTTAAAAACAACAGATAGTTTTTATGGGTACAGTAATCTAAATTGGTATCCATACACCTTTAAAACATGGAGCAATTTCTCCAGCTTCTTCTGACTTTTAAAGTTTCCACCAAGAAAGTGGCCTCTCTAATTTTTTTTTTAAATATATGACTTGTAGCTTGCAATTCTCTCAAGTTGTTTTGTATTTAGTGTTTAACTATGATGTGCTGTGGAGATTTCCTTTCCTGGTGCTGACTATGTGGTGTTTCATATCTAGATGGGTGTGTCTTTCCTCAGTTTGGGTGGTTTTCTTCTATCACTTTGTTGAAGATGTGATCTATGCCATTGACCTGGGGTTTTCCTTTATCTCTGCCTATAATTTTAATACATATTCTTTTTGTGGTACCAATAATTCTTCATGCTTCTTTCATGTGTTTTAATTTTTTCCATATTCTTTGCTTCAGTGGTCCAATTCCTCTACGTATCTTCAAGTCCTGATGTCCAACCTTCTACTTGATCCACTCTACTTATAACATTTTCCTTTGTGTTTCCTAATTGGTTTATTGTGTTATTCAATTCCACCTTTATTTCAGCTTGAGTTCTTTTCACTATTTCTACTTCTTCATTGAATTCTGTTTTCAGATCCTGTATGGCTTTCATTACTTCATTGTTATATATTTATTCCTTCTTAGACATCACTTGTGTTTGCTGACATTCTCTGTAAGTTTATTGTGTGTTTGTCTTCTTTAAATTCCTTGAGATATTTGAAGATGAATACAGTTGTTCTGTTAAATTCTATATCTTGAGTTGTATCTGGTTATTTACACTAGAGAACATTTCTACAGGACCAGTATGTGCTGTCTTGAGCTTTCCTGTTATTTGTATACTTTATGTAATCCAGGCATATGGTCTTCTTATGTTGATTATGTGCCTGCTATGACTCTAGACTACCTAGGTTGTGTCAGTCCAGGAGCTGTGTGACATGACCTGGGTCTGAGAGTGTGGGGATGAAACTGGAAATGGAATTCTGAGAACTCACCAGCCAAAGCCAGTACAGAAACTGTGTGTCCTTAGCTAAGCCTGGAAATATTGAAACCTAAACCCTAAAATGGATTTACACCACTTCTCAAAGGCTTAGCGAATAATACAGAGGAAAGGGGGCAGGAAGAAGGTAAGAACCAAAGGAAGGAGCATGATGGAACTTTGGCTTCCGAGCATGGCCTGAACTCACAGCAGCTGTGACTATCTGCACAAAACTGGGCTTGCCAAATATCCTGTTTTTGAGGTGGTAGAAGCTTGTGGGACCCAAACCATGAAGATTTTTCCATAGTTGATTGCTATGAGGGAACGTAGAGAAATTTTGCTCAGTAATGTAGTCGCCAGTAAGACACCAGTCTCTTGTAAATAAATCCTCACTCATACTTCTATAAGCAACCCTAATGAAACTCTTTGGGCCATAAACAGGGGAAGAAAATGATTGTAGAAACAGAGCTAGTTGTGAAAGGAATAGGTTCAGTCTAAGCAGGAGGAAGAAATGGTAACATAGATAAATACAACAGAAATCTATTACATACATGTATGAAAATGTTATATTGAGCACATTAAGTGTAACTAATGTATACTAATGAAACATCAAAAATTTTAAATGTTCTTTCATACTAGAAAGACTGATTCTGAATTGAATATATACACAGATGCAAAACTGGTCAAGATCAACAAGGCTATAATCAATTTTGTTTTATTTTACACACTGATATGTCTTTTTGGGTGCTTAAATCATTTTTGCATTATTATCAAGTTATTATCTGACAAACAGCTCAAAAGAAAAAAGAAAGAAAAGAAAGGAAGGAAGGAAGGAAGAAAGAAAGAAAGAAAGAAAGAAAGAAAGAAAGAAAGAAAGAAAGAAAGAAAGAAAGAAAGAAAGAGAAGAGATAGGAGCTGTGGTTTTGTTGGAGAAAGCACACCACTGGAGTTGGGCTTTGCCTGTTTAAAGACTCCTACAGTTTCAGTTGTTCTGTTTTGTGCTAGTACTTGAGATATGAGATCTCAGCTTCCTGTTCCTCCCGCCATACCTACTGTCTGCTGTTTGCTGCCATGCCTTCTTCCCATAACACACCTTCTGGACCAAAAGCTTCAATAAACTATTTCTTTCATAAGTTGTCTTATTTGTGATGTTTTATCACAATAGAAAAATAACTTATACAAACTTGTACCAGTCAGAAAACCTAATAATCTTTTTGCCACTTCAAAATATTTCAAAAACTTCCTAAGACTAACAGGGCTCCTTAAAACTTTTCTGAAATTGCTTTGACTTGTTTCCTGAGGCAAACTCATTTTTAGCTTTCCGAGACTCTTGGTGGCAGTAAGATGACATTTTAGGGTTAGCAGGGATACTGCATTTGCTTCAGGAATGAAGTAGATTCCAGTATGTAAGAAAAAGGACAAGATTGGGGGAGATTCCAAACAGGATAACTCTGGTGGAGAAGGGAACTTAACAACATGTTGCTGAGCCTAGACACAAGGGGCCTGTGGGAGGGTGTGCTTGTGTTATAGGCAGCGAGCATCATAGCAACAATAGACAGCATGAACCCATGCGGAGAAGCCCCCAGATGTGGCAAGAACCCAGCTTTTATATTCTGTTGCACCCAACACCTGGCAGAGTGAGTTTCAACTACCATCAGCTAGAAGGCAACTTTATTCAAAATTTCTCAATTTTGTACAACCAGAGTTTCCACATGAAGGAAGCAGGCCTAAAATGGCCTGCTTCTAACTTCTAGCCTAATCCCAGCACTGAGTACTCAGTGTCTGCTATAATTTGATTTGTAAATTCAAAACAACATAACAGTTGACTTATCATTATACCCATCGATTAGTGCATCTCTCAACCCTCATCTGACAAGCTTCTGTTTGCAGTAGATGGTGATTAACACAGAACCACAAGTGGACAAAATACAGAGAATTAGAAATTCCAAGGAAAATGTTTTCTGGGGACAGAAAACATATAAACTCACAGTAGTTGGGACAACATGCACAAAGACTTTATAAACTCAAACCAAGAAAAACCCCAGCATAGAGAAAGGAAATGTGTCTGAATCCCACCCTGAGTCTCTGTTGCCTGCTGGGAGAAGAATAATCACTTAGTTTTTGTTTTGTTTTGTTTTTAAGGGTAGACCCCTGTTCATTCAGACATGATCCAATGGATATCCACAAATCCAAGAGTAAATGGACAACACAAAATTAGCTTGATGAATTTATTTTTTATTATTTTTAAAGAGGATACAAAGTTAGAAGTGGGGAAGGGGGAGATCTGGGAGAAATTGTGAGAAGAGGTGGATATGATCAAAAAGCATTGAACAAAATTCTCAAAGAATTAATAAAATGCAAAATTTTATTATTTCTTTGAGGTCAGGAATATGCTAGGGAATATAAACATGCTGATAAGTGAATGAGATTCACCTACTGGTACATGGACTCTTAGCAGTCTTATAGTTTTATTGAAACTAGCTTACCTCTAAAGGAAAAAGTATTTTCCCCGTGTAGTGAATTATCAGCAAAATATAATCATGTAAAAGCATTCATAATAGGCTAAGTCATGTGTTCATTCAGAAAGTGTTTGTCAGGTGTGTATCCTAGAGAGTGTGCTAAGTACACAGCAAAGGACTGAGCAGGCAAAGGGAGGATGGAGTATTGAAGATAAGCCAAGAAGCCATTACAGCAGCCACCAGAACAGAATGTGAGGGTGTTAGAGAGACAGTATTAGTGGTGGAAGAGTAGGGTAGTACAGCTTATAGTAAGGACTCTGAATGAAAAGAAAGCCTTCTGCAACATACAGTAGCAGTGGTTAAAACCAAGTCCAAAGACATTTACACAGCAGAGTGTACATGCATGTAAATTTGGTAGTTATAAAATATTAACTTGTATATAAAATTTTGAATGCACTCCTTCCTAGGCCAGGAGGGATGGGGGTGGGCCTTGGACTTCCAACAGGGCAGGGCACCATGCCCTCTTTCAAGGAAGAAGGGGGAGGGAGGAGGGGTGGGGGGTAGTGTGAGGGGACCGGGAGAAGGGGAAGAAAGGAAAAAAAATTTTATTTCTTTAATTATGTTCTTGAATGGAAAAAATAAAACAAAACAATGTATGGAAAAAAAATTAAATAGAACTCTATGTTCAGTGGCTGTTAACTGAGAGCTAAGTATCAGTAGTAAAACCGTATAAATAGTTACTTATGTCTTGTGTAAAAATATAGATAGGAAAAATACTAGAGTGTAAAATCATTCTATTGTATCAGGGTTTACATCCTCTTCTGACTTCGTTTTCATCTTCAGAATTTTTCCATTGCCCAAATTAAGCATGGTATCATAGATACTGACAAGAGTGAGGAAGAGGAAAAAGAAATGGAAGATTATGCTTTCCCTACAAACAGGGTGTACATATCATTTCTTCTCTGTAACCTCAGGAGACTTCTTTTCGGTTGCCCATGACTGAAAAAGACCTAGGGACATTTAGCTTTAATGCTGGATAGTTGAAAAGTTTCTGCACCCTAATAAACTTCTCCACCGATGCAATAATCTGAATCAGGCCAAATCAAACCAAATTAGAAAAAGCCTTGGTTCAATGGATACCAACACTCCTGGATGGGTTTCAGCCCCACCCCCAGAAAGGAGACAGGGAAGGAAGACTTGAAAATCACGTGTGTATTCTCTGGGGTGGTGATGTGGGATTCCTCTCCGTATGCTGTGAATACCATTGGTTAATGAATAAAGAAACTGTCTTGGGCCTGTGCAGAGCAGAATAAGTGGGGAAAACTAAACTGAATGCTGGAAGAAAGAGGGCAGAGTCAGGGAGAAACCAGAGACAGACATGCTGGAACGTTGCCTGTACTCCACGAGCCTCATGGTAAAATATAAAATAATAGAAATGGGTTAAATTAATATGTAAGAGCTAGCCAGTAAGAAACTAGAGCTAATAGGCCAAGCAGTGATTAAATTAATACAGTTTCTGTGTTGTTATTTTGGGAGTCTGGACAGCCAGGAAATGAACAAGTGGCCTCCTACAACAGGGTGCAGCTTAAATACCCTGTGGAAATAGTCTTGAGCATCTCTGGGGAGAGGTCATCATTTAACAGGCTTGCTTGGGAGTGGAGTCTGGACTGAAGCAACTCCCAGAGGAGAAGGCTTGGGATGAACATTCCAGACTCTTTGGATATATGATGCCAGGGACTGTGGTATGGCCTTAAGACAAATATTCCAGACTCTATAAGTATATGGATGCAAGGGACCGTGGTGTGGCCTTAATATAAACATTCCAGACTCTTAGGGTATATGGATGCCAGGGACTAGGGTGAGGCTTCCACCCAAATAGTAGCCATATGTCAAGTTAAAATGAGTTCTATTACTAAAAAAAGAAAATGATAACACATATTTAAATATATCTTTATTATTTTCTGTTTTAAGAGAAATAATGTAGCAATTTTACCCTAAAAATATCTTTAGCATTCTTGAAGTCATTGCTCTGTGAAGGAAAGAGAAGCTGATAAAAGGTTCTGTTAGAGAAGGAATGTGCATCTTCGAATTAGCTACTTCACTGGTCTTTTCTCTATGATGTCATCTGCAATACTGGACCAAAAATACCAAGCTGCATTTCAGCAAAAGATTCTTCCTAAAACTTTTGAGAGTTAATTTTATCTAATGCATAGTAATTTCAAAATACCAGAGACTGCAAAATGATACAAATAGTCGACAGTGGAAATATTTGACTTTGAGCCCAAACTATACCAGATGTGTCTCTTAAAAACCAACAACAACTGTCTTTATCTTTAGGAGACTTTTTTTAAATATGAAAATCATGTTGACAATAATTTGTTCTATCTCTGTCCAGATGGAACTCTTGTGATTGCCTTGCTGACAGGGAACAATGACTTGACCTGCCTGAGTGCACCATGGGACAACTAGGTGTTGAGCGGAGCTCAGCTCTGATAGGACGGCGAGATAGATGCCCTTCCAACAGGTAGATCAGCCGTTCATTTTACTACAGCTGGTGAATTCAGCCATTGTGACATTTCCTTACAGAAAACCTGTGACTGCGTGTCTTAGTTACCATTCTATTCCTATGAAGAGACACCATGGCCATGGCAAAGAAAACATTTAATTGCGGCTGCCTTACAGTTCAAAGGTTTAACCCATTATCACCATTGTGGGACATGGTGGCATGCAGGCAAACATGGTGCAGCAAGGTAACTGATAATTCTACATCCACATCAGGAAGAAGAGAATGGCACAATGCCTAGCTTGACCATCTGTAACCTCAAACCCGTCCCCAGTTACACACTTCTTTCAACAAGGCCACACATACTCCAACAAAGGCACTCCCTATAAGTCTAGGGAGGAGGCCATTTTCATTCAAACGACCACAATGCCCATGAGCCAGAGAACTCAGAAAGGAGTTTCATTTGAGTTTCAAGTCACAGCAGATACTGGCCAACTCTGCCATGTGTACAGTCTTGTCAGGGGTTTTATTCCCCTCGCCGAATTCAGCTCTCCACAAAGCCTACTTGTGAGTCTAACATCTTGCCACCATCCTCGGAGAAAGATCATTCTCAAGACCAAAAGTCCAGTCCTTTGCTCCTCCACACGAAGCAGTGAAGTCAGACCTGGAAACAGGAGAAACAGAAGTCTCCATTTGCTGCCCAAAATCTGTGTCCCCTGAAAATCCAGGGAGCATGATTAAAAATAGCATCTAGCATACAACAACAACAAGATATTCTAGTTACTGTTAATACTATAACTAACACACTTTTAAAAGAATATAAAGGAATGAAAGGCATGGACTTATAAATCAAGGAGAAAAACAAAAATATACAATACCGCAATTCCTCTGTAAAAACTACATACGTGCAACCTATCTGATGCAATTATAGCAATGTCATGATTTCAATTTCAATAACTTGTTTTGAAATGCTAAGTGAGAAATATCATTAATATAGACAATCAAAACATACACAAATTTTCATTATTTAAGCAACCACTGATGTTGCTTTACTGATGTTCTGCTTAAAAGTGCAAAACCAGATGGCTAGCTACACAGACATGCCAGAGTCACAATAACCAGTTCATTTGACAGGTTTCTGTGGATGTGGTTAATAGAGGTGCTGAACACACAAAACTATTTATCCAATCCATTCTGCTTACTGCAATGGGTTTGAGTCAGTGAAATAAAGTTCTGGTGCTTTCCATTGTATTCTGACTTTTCCCCTTAAGTCAGGCATTTGGTAATAGCGCTGGAAAGAAAAGAAAATGTCAGAGCATAACGGAAACTTCCAGAGCCTCAGATTACTCATCTTTACTCTAGCTTACCTTTGCTATGGATGCTTTTGTAAAGTAGGAAATGGTTACTCCTTTAAAAATATATCTTCCTAAACTACTTTTGGCCGCAAAACTGTAAATAGAACTGTATTTAGCAAAATGATCATTTACTTTGGAATCATAAAAATCCAAACTCCACAGTTTTCTTGTTAATCCAGTGATCCATGTAATATGTGTATACATATAACAGATGTATTGAGAGACTATCATATCCTAGACAATAAACAAATGTTCTTCATCCAATTCAAGTATTTATTCTAAAGCAGTCTCACTTAATAAAGAGCATTGGCTCTGATGCAAAAACACTGGGGTTTGGAGTTAGACTTTCATGACTTTGTGTTGCATTTTGGCTCCAGTTTCCTCACCTGTGAAATACGGATGTTAGGATGCACTGCATAGAGTAATTACATAGGAAGATAAAGTGAAATTTATCCTTTGCACTGAGTAGAGGGAGTTTTAAGGTTCCAGGCAAGTTAAAAGAGAGAAAAAGCTACTTTGAATCCCAGCCTTTAGTAACGATGATGGGTTCCTGTAGTGTAGATGGCATTTGAAGCTCCATATTGGTCATAGACCAGCCCTAATTCAGGCAGTGCTTCTCTTCTCTTTAAAGACAGTAAGTATGAGAGCAGCCGGAAGATAAAGGTGCTCTCTCAAGTAACAGTAACAACTGAAGGAGAAGCTTGAGTCTGAATATGGGAGTGTGACAATATGATGGCCCGTGGAGGTTACCACCCATGTAGGCTCATGAGTATGTCACAATCTAGAGCTGTGATGATGACAACCAGAAAGGAAGAACACTGTCATAGCAAGGAAGTCATGAGGAAGACTGACATCAGCTTCTCTGCCTCCTCTCACATCCATCATTGTAATTTGATAAGAAAGTTAGTTTTCCTCCGTTGAATTTCTGTCTAGGTCATCAATCAAACAAGTAGAGAAGGAAGCATTGCATACTTTGCTCAAAACCTTCATAAGCAGGTGTGGTGTGCAGTGAGTTCACAAGGCAAGGGAGAATTTAAAAATTAAATCTGATACAAGTACACTAAAGGAATTCTCACAGACATTAAAATGCATAATATGCTCCAAAAATCACATTTAAGTATAATCATGGGCTCGTATGAGGAACGAGGAAGAATTGGGAGGAAATAATAAACAGGTGCCTCATGACAGAAGACTGGAGTTTTACACTCTAGACTTCACGACTTTCTTTTATACCAACATAGAGTAGGCATTCCATGCTCTGGAAACAATACAGCCACAGGAATGAAAACATAAAAATGCTTACCATCAATATGTATCTTCACCGATATTTCGCCAGTGGTAAACAGAAAGTAACATGGAGGGGAGAAACTGGCATAGTAAGTCAGTTGAGTGAAATTGACCACCAGAATTATACACACAGTAGGTAGTATCAAGAAAATAAATTATCACTAGAAATAATAGGTATTCGTAGTGCCAAACATAACAATTGCTCAGTTCTAGTCAAGAAGAATAGCAATTCAGCTTTAAAAGAATATTTAAAAGAATTTTATTTGATATGAAGTTCAAGAAAAGGAAATAGGTAGCATAGCAGTTATAAAACAGTACTGCACGTGTAGATGCCTGCCACTCAACCAGAAACCTCACTAGGGGTTAGTGAGCCATCACAAATCATTAAGTTCATAATTGTCTACTTTTAAAGTTTATAGCTGGTTTAACACACACACACACACACACACACACACACACACACACACACACACACACACCTATATATCTAAGTAGAACCAGCCACCAAGATCTCCCAAGCACCTGATGCTGATGAATAAGCAGTATTGTTTCCTAGACGTTCAGTTCCACACTGGCCCTTCTTTAGTTTTTTACTTCTTCTTTTCAAATTGATAGTGAAGGAAAGCAAGGCAAATGAGCCATAGTTTTTAGCAAAACACATTTGCTATAAGGTCTGCCAAGTTCAAAGCTGAAAATGTACCAGCTGTTTGCACAAAACATGTGCCAGTGAGTTCCTTCATGGCTGACAATATGCTTTTCCTCTCAGTTTCAGCAACCCCGACCAAGGTATTTATTTCCACAGCTGTCAGTTCAACCTAGAGTTGAAGGTTATGGGCACACTCAATAAAGGTAATGCTCTCAAGAAGGAAGTCTAGTTGGTGGAAATCTCATGGGGATGGAAATGAGCATTCCTGTGATGTGGGTAGAAGAGACATATCATGTCCTGAATATTTGCAGATGTGTCTGTCACCTGTGGCAGAGCAGAGCTCACCAAGTTCAGTCACAATCCTAGAACTGCAAGGTACCATGGCTTAAAGAAGGCATGTGTCTCCCTGTTGCTGGTCATATATGGCTGCCATGGCAACAGCAGAAGTAGCTAATCCTGAGAGTTTGTCTTGGACAGCATGGATATTTCACATCAACCTGGCAGCTGTGATGGGAACAGAGCCAAAAGCATTTGTGGAAGTTGTCCAGCAGGGACAATGGCTACTTTCTGGAAAGGGAGCCGCCGGCATATGGAGAGAAACATCTGAGCCTCAAAATGTAAAGGAATTCCATGGTGATAGCTGAAGTTAATAGGGCTGAAGGACACACCAATGATCTAAAAAAATAAAAAAAAATAATTCAAGGCATTGGAAGGCAAATAAAGAGCTTTTTTAAAATCTTTATCATTTAACCTCAAAAAATAGATGAGAACAAAATACATGGGGACAAAATTATCACAATACTCATAGAGCTTATTGCAGCTTATTGTTTACATCTCATCCTAAATTAAACATTAGCAAGGCTGGGCTACTGCAAGTCTTATTTATAGAAGTAGGCTGAAAATCAAAATGGTAAAATCATATGCTCTGTGAGCAAATCTGGTCTTAAAAGTGGGAAAAAGTCGAGCTGTGCACATTAGGAATTAAATACTGGTAATAAATTATCCCTCCCTCCCTTACAGCCAGGAGTAAACATAGTAGGAAAGAGGGTTTCACCTTAGTGTACCGCAGATTTCTCTCAGGGATAGAACAGCATTAGTTCTGTCCACTTTGGAGAACTATTAGGGACAAGAAATGCTATTTATTACATGAGTGGTAATAATATTAAAATGAACAGAAGCAACCATTATTACACATTCATTGTCTTATAATATTGTGATTTGTATGCAGTATTATCTTAGTTACTTTTCTATCACTGCAGTAAACACCATGAACAAAATACTTCATATTACACTTTGACATCACATGCATCACTGAAGGCAGTCAAGGCAGGAACTGAAGCAGAAGCCATGGAAGAATGCTGTTTCCTGCTTTCTCCTCAAGGCTTGCTCAGTCTGCCTTCTAATGGACCCAGGACCACCTGCCTAGGGGTGGCACCACCCACAAAGGGCCTTCCCATATCAATCATTTATCGAAATGATACCCCCAGAGATTTGCCTACAGGCCAATCTGATGGAAGCATTTTCTTAATTAAGGTTCTCTCTTCCCATATGACTCTCAGGTATATTGGACTGACAAGACTAGACAGCACAAATATGTCATGTAATAGTCAACACAACCATTCAAGATAGATGTCATTTAAAAACTTCAGTTTTACAAATGAGTGTATGGAATCTAGAGTAAGTCTCTTACTCTAGATTAAGCTACTATTAAGAGCCAATGCCTGGAGTTGCCATTTCTGAAGACTTACCTCCTCCATTGTGAGTGTTTTAATGTCCCCAGATAATGTTTTACCAGGAAAGCAAAGAGAAAGAAGTAAAAATAATAGTAAGTTTAAGTTTCAGATCACGATCACATTTGGGGCAGTGGTGAACTGACGTTGAACTGCTAGTCCAGACCTCACCTATTTCTGCTGTAACTGCAGAACTAAAGCAACACAATAGATACGTGGAACCTAAGCACAGCCAGAGAAGGTTTAGGAAAGGGTGTTGTTGACCTGTTGTTTGCACCTCTGGAAGCTACAGCTGATTTTAAGGAAGTCTATAATGTAAAAGGATTTCAAGTGTGTAAGTCTCTGAATAAACAGTAGATTCCAGTGGTTCTGGATATGCCTTTCTGTTGTTCTAATACCTTGTATATACAGAAAACTGCTAACTGAAATTCCAAAATTACAGACTGTCATGTTGGTGTCTCTCTTGAATACACACACTTCTAAGGTAGAAGACAGTCTAGGCTTAATATAGCATCCAAACACCATTATCCAATTACCTCTATGTGCCTGCTCGCACGTGAAATAGGAAGGATTCAGAGTTGTTTATAGAAAGAACTCACTAGTCATGTAAGAATGAAGACATGCAAACAAGCAACTAAGGGAAATGTCAAAAGTGTTGTGGTAGAAGAACCTACTCGGAGCTAGAGACACAGTAAAACTAAGTCACTAGAAGAAAGTCATGGGAGACTGCCAGTAAAAGGTGACTTTATAGCTAGCTGTCAAAAGAGCATTCTTTCAGATCACTGGAAGAATACACAAGCATCACTGTACTGGACAAGAAGAGGAAGAAAAGGCATGCATGTACAAATAGTCTATATCTTTTTAAAACCTAAAATATAAACAATTTTCAAATCCAAAGCATCTGTGCATCTCCTTCTATCTAGAGCTGAAGACATTCCTGTACTTTTAAAAATCCATTTTCTGAAACTTGGAAAAGCTTTTATTGAGAAATATTTACCAACAGATATGTGGGCTGACATGGAAATTATAAGATATGCCAGTAGGCATCTGCGGAGCAAACAAAATCCTTAAATTGTGCTTTCATTGTTTTCAGGTACCTGAATTGAGCTGTTTACTTAACATTATTAGTCCCTACCAGTTGTCATGCACTTCTCAAGGCACTGGGAATTTGTTACAGAATCATCATCCAAAAATACGATTTCACTCAGCTTACATTCTTAAAGAAGGAGATAAAAATAGAACAAAAGAAAAAGGCACAGTGTAGTTCTATCTGTGGCAAGTTGGAGCAATGTGTATGCAGCTAAAATGACCTTACTTGGAAAAAACCATTAATGCTCTCAAGCAACAACTAGAAAATCTAGATGAAGTCCAAGGTAAATCAAGCATTCTTGTATTTGAGAACGACTGCACCCAGAGCACAGGGACAATGGTGCCACAGAGAACTGGCAGACAAGTGTTGGTCGTTTGTTCTCTCAGAGCAATTCCTGGAATAGGAATAGATGTGCAGTCAAGTAGTGAGTCACAAACATCTTTTATGTATGAAGACAGGTCCTGGTTCTCTGTGTGTTTTGGTCTGAACAACAGGCACTAGAAAATTAGCATACTTTCACTATTGGCTATATCGTGTAGCTATTTCCTCTAAATGGAAGCAGTCCTGGTGGAGGGAGGTTCATAAGACTCAGAAAGTTAATGAGACTTTGGACACTTATGAAGTACAGAAGACTACAAGATTCACGAATTTCTTCCCCATGTTTAAGAAAGCTGTGAACACTTGCTAATGAAGAAAACACTCTCCCAATCTGCAAGATGGGTAATGAACACCTACAATTCAGATCCCATGAATCATTATTCATGAGGCAGTAGACTTGCTTTTGAATCACCCATATAAGTAGATACTTACCCACACTACTGTCAGTTACCCAAGTGAACCCACTAGACACCGAGAAAAGATTTGGGAGTAATTGCATCTCTGGTCTGTCATATGCCTGGGTATAATGCTCCCTTTAGTCTATCATTGGTGTCCTCTTTGAGGTGACCAGGCATTCATTTCTATCTGCCAAGGAATGGTGACACAGCAGGCCATTGCAGTCCTTTGTGTCTGACTCATAAGAGCCATGGCTTCTGTTAAGCAAAAGAGAAGCAAACAGTGTCTTTTGTCTCTGATGGGACAAAAGACACACAAAAATTGAGGCTGTGAATATATCTAGGACATAAGGATTCTCAGTCCCAAAGAAGAGGGCAGTCCAGAAATGTAGGTCAGATCCTGGTGGACTTTAGACTGCTGTATTTGATTAAGCCACGGAGAATAAAAAGTTAAGTAGGAATTAGTTGAAAAGCACAGTAAGGAAAGCTACTGTTCTATACAATGTGGAGAAACTCAGTGGTCAGAGTGCCTGACTAGCATACCAAAGGACCTGACTGAATTCTCTGCACCTTCCTAACCTGAACAGTGAGTGGCACACAGGCCTGTTATCCCCGCAGGAAGTTCAGGAACTTGGTGTTGGGGTCGTAGTTCAGTGGGTAGACAGTCACACTAGTATCTTTCTAATACACCAGAGGACCTGTGTTGTAGAATGACATGGTCTCCGCCATTTTTTGAAATCACTGTCATGCTTTCAGTTAAAATTCTCCATCCAGAGAATAGAGGGAAATCCAGATTTCCCTCCAGTCCTGTTCAGAAGCTTGGGCTAATGTTAAGCTCCCTTTCTACATATTCAATACAATTCTGATTAGTATTTTAGTCTTCGTGGTATTGATATTTTAATAGAGCTTTTTATTCCTCTCTATGTATCTGTATTTTAAGTGGAACATGTGTATCTTGTGGTGATGTGAACAATATTAATACAATTTGTCTATATGCTAGGGAAGTATGCATGGCTTTTCCCTTCTTATCTGGAAGATTTACGCTTATTCAATGGGAAGTTAGTTGATCTCACATCTCCCTTTGTTTGCTATGTTTCCTCCTGGCATTTCTCTATTGCTCTCTTGGGCATTATGAGAGGCACAATGTTTCAGATGATTTTTTTCCCCTCAATGTTGCTCTCCCCAGTGTTTCACTTTCCTGATGTTTTGTTGTTGCTACTGTTCTGTTTGTTTTCCTAAGGAAAACTCTCCCTCACTTCCCCTTCTTCCATCCATGCCTGTCGGTCAGCTGTCCTAGGTCACTCGCAAGCCCAGTGGAACAGGATGGGAGAGGAATGGCAGAAAGGTCATTGCAGTTGTGAGTCAGTCTCTGCTGGAGGTGGGCACTGTGGTTTCAATTCATGGACACCACATGGCCTTTGCGGTGATTATGCTGTGCTCCAGATGTTCTGCCCTCAACATGCCTCTGTCCCTCATCCACAGGTAAAGAGTGTTGTTTTCTTCATGTCTGCACTGGACAGTGCGCTTCCTCGAGAAGTTTAATGTTTGACTCCACAGAGAAGACAAAGGAGAAGGTTGTAGATGAGGCTTTCTGCTTTCTCTTTGTACTATGCCTGTCCTTGCCCACCCTCTACAAATCTCCAGTCCCGTTTTCCTTCTGAACTCTCGCATAAGCACCCAGTGAGGTTGTGGACAGAGGGCAAGATACTTGCCTCCCCCACCACTCTGCTCTGCGTATTCACGTAGGAATCAAAGCCAGGTCTTAATACTTTCTCAAAAATTTAACTGGATTCTTCTGGCGGGATTTTAGTGGGACTGGCATCAGTATCAGGAGAAAATAAAATTCTCATGCTACTGTCTCTTTTTCATGTGAACATCTTTCTTTATATTTTAATTTAATCTGTTGTCTCAATTCTAATGAGTCCAAGGACAGCTGTGAATTTGTAGATCCTCTATCTCTTTATTGGAAGGAAAGGAATGATGTTCCTTTCAACTTTTATGTACCAGTTAGAAGCCAGAAGATAACTGTTTTATTTTGGGTTTTTTTTTTAAGTCATCAGAACATACAGCTCTTTTGCATATGGGAAGAAATAGCTGTATGTAAAGTAGAAAGCTATTGTTTGATATACAACTACTTTTCTTGAACTTTCTATATTTAAATGCCTTCACTACAAATATGTAAGTGTTAGAGGTGGGGAATATGGTACTTAACTTGGATTAATCATTCCACATGATATACAAATATAACATCAGGTTATTCTTGTGAAATGGCAGAAATTCATGAAATGAATGTCTACTCTGACATTAATTGTGCTACCACATGATAGAAGACTTTAAAATTAGATATTGTAAAATCCTGTTTGCTGTGGGAATTATTTAGTTGGAGAAAGTTGTCCTTCTCAAATTTCGCTATAATAGCTAAAGTAGTGAAGTCAAATTATTAAGTAATTTTATCTTAGTAGTTATGTTATTCAGGACATTTGATGTCCTAAATCACTGGTTCTCAACCTGTGGATCATGAAAGAATGACCCTTTCACAGGGGTCGCCTAAGACAATAGAAAACACGGATATTTGCAATATGAGTAAGAACAATAGCAAAATTACAGCTGTGAAGCAGCAACAAAATAATCCTATGGTTAGGGGCACCACAGCATGAGGACCTATGTTAAAAGGTCACAGCATTAGGAAGGCTGAGAACCACTGTCCTAAATGGTAACTAACTAGCTTATATTTGTCCTAAATAAACATAGATTAGAAATTTAAGATTAGAAGTTAGGAATGTTTAGTTTGAATAAATTATCTGTGAAAAGGCTTTCTTGAATACTTGAAAACAGAGGGAGTAGGGGACAGTGGGCTTGTTAAACATGGACCAGTCTCCTGTGAGATAAAAGACTTGTTTATAATTAGTTTGATAGTGATGAAAAACGACTTTTAATTAGATTTTTTAGCACAAAATGGGGAAGGATAGCTTTAGGGTCTGTAGCCTTGAAGAGCTAAGCCATCTGCTTATAGCCAGCTATCCCCAACATGTGATTTGCAAGTTAAATGTCGCCAGCTGATGACATGTGGCACTTCTCACTTCCTTAAATATCCTACTCAAAATGAGTTTGCTGCTCTGCCACTTGGCTAAATACTAAATGCTCTCAAATGCTGAGCTTGGGTTTTCAGAAGTCACGGCAACTGCTGCCGTTTTCCCTTAGCAAACAAATCTAAGAAAAGGAGCCATGATCTAAGAGTCTGGCTTGCATGTTAGCGCCCTGTGGTGTGATTCTGCCTTAGACACATTTTGATCCCTGAGATGTTCACAACAAGTTTACAATTTTAAAGTTCTCTTCATGATTTTAGGGTAATGAGATAGAGAGGACAAAAAGCCACTTCCCTCAGTTTCGGTTTGTATCTGAGGGAAGAGGGAAATGCTCTAAAAATGAAGCCAAAATCCCATTTGAATCCATCATGTGTCAAATGTCAGAAGAACTGAGGCTTTCAGTGCAGCTGTTCTCAAATATTTCAACCACCAGCACGTTGCAGAGTAATGCAGCCTTAATCCCAGTGGCCTACAGCTACAAAATTGTTTCTCTCAAGGTTTTAGGCTAACAGCTACAGGGTTTTCTTTAGAATTATTGATCCAAACAGGCTTTAGTTAAAATCATACCATTTCTTCAAGCCTTTTAATTACTCAACTTCCATTAGCTTCCACTAGAATCTTCAAAACAGCTTAGAAAGAGCTAACACAATTAAACTGCATAAGCCAGATCACTGAAAGGTGATATATATATATATATATATATATATATATATATATATATATATATATATGCACCTGGCCAGTCATACCAAAATTTGTCTACCTGTAGTCCTCATGCTTAGCTGTAAAAGGAAAATGTGGGGCTATTAGATTGGAAATTATGTACTCTAATGGTCTGTAATTTTTTGAAAAGTTGTTTGAATCTCCTATCTGCCCACACCTTTTGAAAATGGCTATCCAATGTTCAGCAACCAAGGGCCACTCTCTTTAGATAACACTTTGATCTGACAGCATATTTATGGCCTTCTTTACAACAAATATTCAGAATTGCATCACACCAAGATCAAATTTTTAGCCAATTTTTTACACTATATCCACACTCTATGATGCAAAGCCCTTATGCACCCCCTAACCCAGACAACATACATTAAACATTCCATTATGACAGAATTTCTACAGAGCATGCGGTCAATTAGTAGGCATATGAAAACTGAAATGCTTGTAGAACATGAAATGTAATCAGGATTTTTAGAAAAACTGAACTTTCTAGCCTTAGCCCATGAAAACATAGCTGATTTTAAACCATACCTTAGGAACTGAGGTCCCTTCCCATGTTGAAAATTAAGTTTTTAATCGCTGGTTTGTGGCAAGATAAAGAAATGAAGTGATAAAAGCTAGGAAAATTCACAAAACTTGATCCAAGCTAAGTAACAATTAGCATACTGGGTTGTTTACAGTAGGTGAATATTAATCTCAGCCCATAGATTTGCTCTTAATATTCTAAAATTCCTGATATTGAGTTTTCCTAACTACTGAGGCTTCAGATGATTCAATTTTATAGTTGTAAAGGATACTCTAAACACTAAAATCAAGTCTTTCATGGCTCTTCATAACATCAACATCATTAGTCACCAGAAAAGTTTTATTCTAACTCAATGATATATTACTATGTACATGCATATATATGTACATATGTTTGTGTGTGTGTGTGTGTTTCTGTGTGTATGTGTATGTATCAGTACATGTGCACTCACATGCGCATGTACATGCTAAATGACCGCTTAAGAATTCTAAGTACTTGGGTGTACAATCCAAATTATTACTCAGCTTTAGGAGACAGATTCTGAACACAGAATTTGCCATGTCCTCAGCAGAGAGCTGCTTCTTGCATTAGCTCCTACATTCACGTGCTCCTTTGCCTCCAACGCTTTATTATGTTCCTGTAATGTGTTCTGCTCTCATGAAGCTGAATATGTCTCATCATCAGCAATGAGTCATGTGACAGCCAACACTGCCCATGCCCTCAGACTCTTGCCCAAGTTGGTGACTCTTCCGTGTGCCTCAGTGCTGCAGTGACTGATGGTGTGAGGACAGAGTCCCTTATCTTCCTAGTCACAGCTAGTGCCCTACCAGGGTTCCAGGTACCGAATCATCAGTGCTGTACAAACAGGATTCTGGTTATTAATCTGTGTACCATTTTTTATCTGTGCCATGAAATGTTCCTTCTATGACACAGACAAAAGGCAAAATTCCGAAAAGTTTAAAGATCTTGCTTTGGTTTTATTGGTGATTCTTCATTCAGCAACATAAGATTTCTCAAAATAAGAGTACATGTCCCAATGAGCAGAACAGGAGAGAGTGGTTCCCTAGCCAAAGAGGGAAGTAGGCACAAAGAGTAAATAAACAAACTGGTCATGTCAAACCTTCTTGCCTTGTATAAGGCTGAACAATGAGATATAATAAAAACCTAACAACTGCTGTCATGGTATTTAGATTGGCATTTTACAAAGATAAAGGCAGAAAAAAAAATCCTTTATTGTGATGGTGGTTAAAAAATTGGCTTATCTTTCTTTTTTGTTTAAATAGAAAAAGGGGAAATGGTGTAGGAGGGTCCTTCTGTATTTGGGTTGCTTTTATTGGTTAATAAAGAAACTGCCTTGGCCTTTTGATAGGGCAGGACTTAGATAGACAGGGAAAGAGAACAGGATACTGGGAAGGGGACAGAGTTAGAGAGAGCCGCCGCCATGAAGCTCCCAGGTCACATACACTGAATCTTTCCTGGTAAGTCACGACTCGTGGTGACACACAGATTATTAGAAATGGGTTAAACAAATATGTGAGAGTTAGCCAATAAGAGGCTAGAGCTAATGGGCCAGGCAGTATTTCAATGAAAAAAAAAATTGGCTTATTTGGAAATTTTACTGTTATCTCTCTCCTGAAATCCCAGGAGGACAAATGACAACTTTGTTTGGTAATTGTGTGGCACTTCAGTCTAAATGGCTCCGTGTGGGTGTATAACATGATTTCCTTAGAACTCAGAAGTTCAGTCCAAAACAAAGACCCAGTCTAATTTTTATTTAACGGCTGTTTCTCACAAAATCAACTTCCATTTTAATCACTGCTTAGCAACTATTTCTCCCCAGCTTGACTGGTCCAACAGTGTTCATCCTCTTCCATTCTGTGAGCTACTAAGTAAGGCCAGTCAGGAGCTTTGTCTCAGGATGATGACGCTGGTAAAGAAGAGAGGGTCTCTCTCTCTCCATGATAATTTCTAAGGACCCAAATGAACTAGAAGTTTTCAGGAGCCATCTTGTTACCACTGCCTTTCTGAAGGAAGAACCAAGAAGAAGCGTGGTATAATTCTGAAGTATGGTCTCCAAAAAAAGTAGCACCATGTCACTTTTTATATGTAAATACCCTCAGATTAGCTTAAAAATCCAGTTCCTCTCAAATGCTCAGTAGTGAGTTCTGACTATTCTATTGAATAATTCAATATTACTGTCTCCACACCATAATCTTCAACATTATGGTAGTAGAGAAATAAACAGAGTTCTAATTTCATCTTCCATCTGTTTACATTTTGTTTTTGTTTAAGCAAAAAGAATGGGAGCGATATTTAAGTTATATCTCTGATCTTTCAGACTAATGATCAGAAACAAGCCTTCAGCCTTTTCCCTATAACCACCATCAGAAAAGAAACAAATTACTTCCTGCTTTCCCAATTTCTTCTCATGACATTTCCCGACTATAATCAGCCTAATACTGCCCTTCAGCTACATACACACGCACATACAAATGTACAGTAAAAAGAGATCTGGGGCAAGGGTACAGTGGGTTGATAAGAGTCATCTCAAAACTAATCTCTACTATCAACAATAACAAAATGTAAACATCAAAGTAGTCAAAACGCATTTTCCTCATTAGCTGCTCACAGTACAGCAGGGGAAGGAGCTGAGTCTCATTCTCATTAGCCTAGAGTAGGCAAGGCAACCTAGAGCTCCATGGAAACCTGCCAAGTTGTCAACTGTAAGTGCAATAAGCTGTGGCCGCCCACTGGCAATTCTAGAAGTTGGGAGTCTAGTGACAGGACCCTGTCCTTCCTAAAAATTATATTTCCTATAAATGGTCTTCAGATCCTTGGATAAGACACACAAATCTCCAAGGGGCAGAGAAAGGACCATTTAAGACTTTCAAGTACCCCCAAAGAAAGAGGCCTAGCATCAATTATCAGTGGTCAGCACAAACCATTGGTTCAGTTTTTTACTTTCATAGATAGTTTCTCAGACCCATTTTTAAACCTTTCCAATGGAGCCCAGGTCTCCCAGGGGCAGTTCTTCAGGCTGCCAGGAGAAGTAGAATAGAATCAAGTCCCGATGCAGGGATTTGATTAATGTATCTTTGCCAAAAGTTCATTTCATTTCTCAATATCTTGATTTTTCCAGAATGCAGAGCAAAATATAAATTGTATAATTTAATCCACAGACACGCATCTGATGTTATATCATTATTCACCTTACAGATTAAAAAAAATCAAAGCTCTAAGGGCTTAAATGACTTGTCCGACTGAGCCATATACTGAAAAATTAAAAAGTGTATTGGAGCCCAGATTTCTGACTAAAGGTTGTGTTTTTCCTTGTATCACCCAGAACTTTGTCTCCCTACAGATCTCCCTAGTTTTTCATGCATGTTTCTATAACTAGTTTTTGCAGAAGTGCACATGCCTTTAGATGGCAGGATCCATAAAGATTTGAATAAGAAAAGGAAGAAAACCCCCACAAATCATCAGAAATGTGTGATTAACAGGCAGCAGGTGAGCAAGCTAAAAGTGTGCAACCCGCATCCATTGTCATCTCAGCAAATGCCTTGGTCCCAAAGCTGCTGAAGGGGGAAATTTGATTATCTTTGCTTCCCCAGAAGACTGATAAATCGAATGAAAGCTGCCATTGTTCCAGAAACAGCCAACTCTTCTGCAGGATTTTAATCAGCAGCAGCATTATGTAACATATGGGAGTGATTTGGCTGAAAGGAGTCTCCAACTGTCACTGGAACATCCACCCAACATGAAAGGAAAATAATAATATGTAATAATGGTGCTTCCTTATCGAGAGAGCAGCTTCCCTCTGAGAAACTCTGTGGTTTATTATACTACATCCTTACAACATCCTGATACTCAGGCAGGAAGCCACTTGACTGCAATCTTGGCTGTTTACTGGCTGATTCCAGTAACATTTTAATGTCTTCGGTAGCTCTTGCTTTATCCCCAGTATAGATCCAACCCCCCTCACTTTCCAAGTTCTTCCTTTCTCTTTACTTAATGATTGACTTTTACCCTCCCTTCCTTATTTTTCTGCTTTCTTTCTTGTTACCAATTTTCTTCCCTTCTTATTTTATAAATGTCTGGACAAGAAATCGAACTTTATAAAACAATTACATCTATACTTCAATTATTTTGACCTATTTTTTCAGGGTAATAGTAAAATGTGTATGTTGTTTCATTAATTCATTCCCTTAATCACCAAGACTATATTAAATGACTTTGTGTGAGAACTCAAAATCACACCTCACATAGTCCTTTCCTGCAGGCATGGAGGACAAAGAGCTAATACAATGCAGGAGCAAAGCAGAATCTGAAATGAAGCATCAAGGTTCTTTTGAAATGTCTGTATTTTGTTTAAAGTGTACCAGTGAATTGATGAATTAGTCAACAACAGTTTAATCTCTTTAGTTACAAACAGAGAGTTTATTGGAGGACAGAGGGAGAAAGATTGCAGTGTGATGGCAACACTATTTCAGTGAGGAAGCCATGAAAGAAGAAAACTGCTTATGGGACTGGAGAGCTCTTTCTGTGAGTAAAGCACCTGCCATGCAAGCAGGAGGACATGATTTTGAATCCACAGACCTGAATAAAACTGAGCGTGGTAGTACACATCCATACTTCCAGTGTTCCAATGGTGACATGAGACACAGAGACAAGAGACTCTCCAGGAGACTGAGGGACAGCTAGCCTGGTGAAGAAAAACAAAGAAAGCATCTCAATAATGTGAAAGTTGAGAACCAACATAGAAGATGTCCGTCTGACTTCCACTAGCACTCTATAGCATGTGAGCACCCACACTCATATACACAGACTTAAGGGAACACACATCGCGCACACACATGTCATCGTCTGTTTCTCTTGTCTCTGACCTAATTATCTAGATTTTAAAATATGACTTCCAAGACCATCAGAGAAACTGTGGTAGGTATTGCCATCATAATAGTCCAGATATGCAAGGAATTCTTAAAGTAATGATACTTATAAAGGAAAGCCCATGCTGATTTTTTACAATGCTCAGCATTCAGTAACAGAATTTTTCCTTCTAAACCAATACAAAAAAAAAAAAGTAAGAAAAACTATTCCACTAAGATCAACAGGACTATTCAGGTCTATATGTGAGAGTCGGATTATTTGGGAACTTGGAAACAAGGGCACTGATCATGGGGTTTTCACCCTAAGTGCACAGAAAGAAATAGATGGAAATTATACTATAGGTGCATTTATAATATATGTATTACCTTCCGTATTTGCATAAAACTTTTCTCTCCTGTTTACTAATTGTAGTACCTAAGATATCATAGATGGTAAGTAAGTGTTTTATGCAGAATTAATAAACTATTATCAAGACATTATATTCAAATGTTCCAAAACATTATTTATTTAGATTGTTGTAAAAATGCCAATATACTAGGAAGCTACAGCCAGAAAATTAACTGAAACTATATACCAATTGTATAATACCTACTTGTTGGCCACACAAAACATATTTGTTTGTAATGGCTTGATAATATAATTACAAAAAAAATTTTCAAGAACTTCGAACAGGAGTACTTTATTTACATCATTTATACTCCTTCTCTCCCCACTCCTCCTATGTCCCTAGACTTCCCATGAATCTATGACTTCTTTATTATTTTTACACACACATATGCTATATGTACATATATATTATATACATATACAACCTCTGAATCCTTTGAGTACATGTGTTCAGGGCTGGGCACTTGGGACTGGCTAACCAACCAAGGGGCTCATTCCTGGATAAGACTTTTCCATTTTCTTTTAAGATTTATTTTCATCATAAAATCAATATTATGTGTATCTGTCTGTGTATGTCACAGGTTATAGGGGTGCCCACAAGGCCAGTGCTGGCAGACACTTGGGAGATAGAGTTACAGACCATTATGAGATGTCTGATGTTGGTGCTGGAAACTGCCCTTAAGTCCTCTTGAATAACTAAACTATACACATTCTCAACCACTGAACCTCCTCTCTGGCCCTTGATTCTCCCACTGTTAGCAACATTATATAGGCTATCTGGATAACTGCTTCAGTTAATATCTCCCAAGCTCTTTCGGGTTTCACAAAGTAGAATTTTCTTTCTTTTGTGTGAGTCCCACTGCATAAGTATAGATTGGAGGAGCAGGAAGCTCTGTATTGTGAAGCTGAACAGGGACACTATTGTTGCTCCTTCCTTGGTTCTTCCGTTATCACTCTGATCATTTGTAGCCAGCAAGTGGAAGAAAAGAGAAGGACTTTTTCTCTCCTCTTTATAATCAGAACATCTAGGACATCACAGATGCTAAATAAGTATTGCATGTAGAATGCATAAACAATTCAGGAGACAACCTTTTCAGATGTTACTTGTGCTTCATATAGGAGGTTGTGGTGCAGGCATAAAGATGAGCATATTGTCTCTGACCACATTCCAGTTGCTAAAACTGACTTTGATTTTATGTTGGTTGAAGGTTTTTTCCCCTCAGAATGAAAAGGGCGCTGTCAGGTTTTTAAAGAAAGAAATGACTGAGATGAAAGTGGGGAATTCAATCCTCCATGCTGAATTGAAGAATAAGAATTAAAACCCGGAGACATGGAAAGCTGAGGAAGTACTGTAGTAGCATGGACAGAATAATAAAGCCCTGACCAAGTTAGTAGGAATAAAGTGAGATGAAACACCGTGCCAGATTTTTGAGTTTCATTTATTTTATATATATTTAAATATGGGTGATCATCAAGTTAACTGATGAATGTTTTGTTGGCTGATTCACTTGTTTCCTAATGGATTATGGCAATAAAGATTTAATTGTGAAGAAAAAGTACAGAATGCCATGTCTGTAGGAAGTCAGGGAAAGCTGAAGAAGAATCAAAGAAAATGAACACAGGAAATGTTTGGGGATTCTGTGTCTCGCACTGAGGAGTTTGAAGCCAACATGCGACAATAAATTAAGTATCAAAAGGGAAAAGCTGCATTCTAAAATACTTCCCTTTATGTATTTTGTTGTGTTCACCACAATTGCCAAATATTGAAATGAAAATAAAATCCTTAAATTAGTAATTCCATCTTGGTTGTGGCAACTGGTTTACACAATATGTGTATTGGAAGAGCCACTAAAGATTTTACTTTGAATGTATGGGGAAAAGGAACTGGTAGCCAGTTAAACAGATATTGGAAATTAGCTCTTATCAACTTTGGCCTGTATTACAGCAGGTAACCAATGCCAAGAAAGTCTAAGATACACAATGAAAAACTTACTATTGGGACAAAGGTGTCATTAATTCATGGAAAAGCAATTATCTACAATTTAAAGCTGCAAATCGACACTGTGCTTTCATTTCCTGGTTGCCCAGACCCAAATAATCACCCAGAAACCATATTACTTACAACACTGTTTGGCCAATGGCTCAAGCATATTTCTAGCTAGCTCTTACATCTTAAATTAACTTATTTCTATGAATCTATGTTTTTCCATGAGGTTGTGGCTTATTCATGAGCTTCTGGCATCTTTCTCCTTTGGCAGCTACATGGTATTGCCTGCTCTCTCTACATATCTCTGTTCAGATTTCCCACCTGGCTTTACTCTGCAATGCCATTGGCCAAAAGAGCTTTATTCTTCAACCAATAAAAGCAACATATACAGAAAGACATGCCACATCATCTCCTCTTTTCAATCTAATTAAAAAGAAAGGTTTTAACTTTAACATAACAAAATTACATATATAAAAGTTATCAAACAAAAATTATAGTTATAATATTTAGTTCATTTACATTTAGCAAAATAAGGAAAGTAACCTATCATCTATCCTAACTTTGGAAGTCTAAAATTTTATATCTAATTTATCTTTTATCATAACTAAGGAAAACTATAATAATAAATATAAAGTCTTCAACTCCATCAAAGACCCCAGAAGAATATAATATTATCTAAGTAAACATGAAGTGCATTATAAGCAAATTTCAAAGTTCTAGAAATGGCACAGACATCTCAATGCCTGGACAGTCACCCAAAGTTCTTCTGTAACAATAGGGCATCCATTTTCAATCTACAGGCACATAGTATCTGGCAGACTTTTCCATGAAGCAGGAAATTTGAAAGATTGTTTCACCTATATTGGAAGCTTGTCAGTCACTTTCTTCTGTGTCCTGCAGAATGCCTGGCAGACTCTTTCATAAAGCAGAAACCCTGAAAGACTGTCTCAACTTTTTTGGCAAGATCAGCAGTCATTTTTTTTGTGTCCTGCATATCCAGTTTATACGGCATACCAACAAGCAGTCTAGGGAAGAGCAGTTACTTGACCAAATGGCCAGCCTTGCCATATTGAAGGCAAATTTCATAATGAGTTTCTTCCAATGCTCATGAACTTCTCTGAAGTAATTGGTGCTGGCAGAAGTAGACATGTCTCACTGTTGAGAAAAGTCTGGTGTAGGAGTTCCTTCTGTATTTCTATTGCTTTCATTGTTTAAATAAAGAGACTGCCTCGGCCTTTTGATAGGGCAGCCCTTAGGTGGGTGGAATAGACAGAATGGAATGCTGTGAGAGAGAAGGTAATGTGGCAGACACCATGTTTCTACGGCCCAAGATGGATACTGGTTAGACTCATGCTGGTAAGCCACATCCTAGTGGTGATACACAGATTACTAGATATGGGTTAGTTTAAGATGTGAGAGTTAGCCAAGAAGAGGCTAGAGCATATGGGCCAGGCAGAATTTAAATGAATAAAGTTTCCGTGTAATTATTTCGGGCATAAGCTAACTGGGCACAGGGAACGCAGCCCTCTCCTCCCTACTAGAAAAGTCTAAGTTCTTAAAATCTTTTAAATGCAATATTCTGTAGGTCTTTGAAGTGTTGAAGATTATCTAACTAAAATATATCTCTGTATATCTAGGAACTACTGAATTGCTGGTGGGAATGCAAGCTGGTACAACACCTTTGGATGTCAGTGTGGCAATTTCTCAGAAAATTAGGAAACAACCTTCCTCAATACACAGTAATACCACTTTTGGGTATATATCCAAAGGATGCTCAATCGTGCCACAAGGACATGTGCTCAACTATGTTCATAGCAGCTTTGTTTGTCATAGCCAGAACCTGGAAACAACCTAAATGCCCCTCAATCAAAGAATGGATAAGGAAAATATGGTACATTTACACAATGGATTTACACAGCAGAAAAAAAATGACATTTTGAATTTTGCAGGAAAATGGATGGAGCTAGAAAACAGTATATTGAGTGAGGTAACCCAGACCCAGAAAGACAATTATCACATGTACTCACTCATAGGTGGTTTTTAAACATAAAGCAAAGAAAACCAGCCTACAAACCACAATCCCAGAGAATTTAGACAACAATGAGGACACTAAGAGAAACTTACATAGATATAATCTACATGGGAAGTAGAAAATAGAAAAAGACAAGATCTTCTGAGTAAATTGGAAGCATGGGGACCTTGGGGGAAGAGTTAAAGTGGGGAGGGGAGAGGCAGGGAGCGGAGCAGAGAAAAATGTAAAGCTCAATAAAAATAAAAAAAAAACCAACAAAAAGAAAACCTAATTAACATGACAACAAGTTTGACTATTATAAATGATGATTAATTAATATGCAATTTTTAATTATGCATTACATTTTAAGTGAGCTGTATAAGCATAATACATTAAACAAGAATAGAAATACACATGTAACAAAATTGACGTTAAATTTGTATGAATAAATGCTGTGGTACATTGGTCTGTATCCTGTCAATTATATTTTAAATAAATGCTGATTGGCCCTTAGCCAGGCAGGAAGCATAAGCAGGAAAACAAGACAGAAAGTAGAGGTGGGTCAATGAGAACAGAAGAATCTGGGAAGGAGGAAGCCCATTCCTCTGCCCTCCACAGAAGAAGAAAGATGTGACTGCCTTGCTGAAAAATGTACTGAGCCACGTGCCTAACATAGACAAGAATAATGGGCTAATATAAGTTATAAGAGTTAATAAGAAGCCTGAGCTAATGGGCCAATCAGTTTATAGTTAATGTAGACCTCTGTGTGATTTCTTTGGGACTTAATGACTGCAGGAATTGGGCAGGACAGAAACCCCTCAGTCAACAAATAAACCAAAATTCATACCAAAGTAGCTCTTACATATTAAATTAATCAATTTCTATTAATCTATGTATTGCCATGAGGCTTACCTGTGTCATCTTTCTCCTTCTATACTACATGCTACATGGCATCTGCCTAATCTCTATATATCTCTCTTCAGATTTCCTACTCAGCTTTACTCTGCTTAGCCACATGCAAAAAATCTTTGTTCATCAGCTAATAAAAACAACACATATACAGAAGGACATCCCACCTCATAAAGCATCATTCTAGATTCATGGGCAACAACAATTGAGATAAAGAAGCAGCAGAGAACATGAAGACCCCTTTCCTGGTGGTGAGAGCCACCGTAAGAAACTACTTACAGACTGGCATTTTAGTCCCCCTAACAGGCCAATCCTTCCAAGTCCCACTAGGAATAATTATCAGAGGATTCCAGAGGATATCTGGTGTTCTGGTATATCATTCCACATCTTGCTCTTTGAAGCACAGTCTCTCACTTAATCCTGAAGCTAGATTGTAGCCAACAAGACCCAGCGACACTTCTGATTCACATTTCACAGAGATGGACTTACAGGTGCATGTGCTTTCACATCTGACATTTTACATGGGTGGTAGGATATGAACTCACGTCCTTATGATTGTACAGCAATAATCTTACTTTACGGTGCCATATCTCCAGCCACATTTAGAGTTTTATTTTTCTCAAAGGTTCCCATAAACTGGTATATGACACATAATTGGTAGCCACCTATGCTGTCTCTAGGACACAGAACCATTTTATATAATTTTTTATTAAATTCTCTAAAGTTATAGAATAATTTGCATGTTTAAGTACTCTATCAAATGACTTACTTTTATCATACATATGCATGAGATAGAATCAGAAATGTTTAAAGATGTGTTTAATATGCTTATCAGTATAGCAATGAATTCAAAATTCAAAATGTATCAGAAGAACTCTTAAATGTATATTACAGCCCCAGAGAATATTTGGAAGCTATGATTCACTCTACATTAAATATGCCTTGTCAGGAGAATATTAAATTAAATACTTAAAATGATCTTAATTTACAGATCAGGAAACCGAGGCACAAAGACAGAAAATAACTTGATATAGACCACACAGTTTGGGAGCAGCAGTGTAAGTGGGGGAGTGGACTACAGGACTCTATTTGATTAACCATTTGATATCTCCTAGACACACAATTCTGTCTTAGGAACTACATACATGATTTGAGGGTTGAATGACAAAGTACGACAGAAAGAGACCAAGGAGTGAGGCAAGAGCAATAAGCAGAAGTTGGGAAATGAAGAAATAGTTTTACATTATTTATAAAACTATTGCTAATGATCCAAGTCCATAAGGGGTAGGTACAAAGTACTGGGTTCCTATGAAGATTGAAAAGGTAATAGATAAACAACAGACAGAGATTAAGCCAGAGGCATTTCTTTCTTGTATTTTGAAATATCAATGATTTACTTACTAAAGTGCCAAAATTTCTGCCTTCACCTTGTTCTCAGTAGTTGCTACCAAGGATCTCCCCTCATATTAATGATCAGTTTCTTCAATGGAATTCTTCCTACTGCTCTTAAGACTTGTCTCAAACTGGGCTCCATTTTTGCACAGTTCTATAAAACCAATTAGTTTGGCTCATATCCTGACATTCTTGGTCAAATTCCCCTATCACTATTGATCCTGTAAATATGCAATTGCCCATGTACATTTTCACATTGAGTAAGGCTACTAATCTTGCAGAGAAATAGAGAATGGGAAATTGAGAAGTCACTATCACACACACACACACATACACACACACATGCATTTCACATATCAAATATTTTATATATGTACATGATACACATTAGTTTTATAATCTTTTTAATTAATTAATTCTAATCAAAGTGTCTTTTTAATTTTAAGGTTTCCTAAATTGATAGATAGATAGATAGATAGATAGATAGATAGATAGATAGATAGATAGATAGATAGATAGAAAGAAAGACAGCTACATACATTCATAAACAACAGTGGGTGCCACAAGCAGAATTTCTTAGGGAACAGACCTTGATATGGAGATAATCATTTCAGGGAAATAATCAGTAAGTCTTGTTCATGGAAAGAAGGACAAACAGAAATATTATGCAGTGAGTAAAGTAGAGCGTCACATGGGTCCCATGAAAGCTACATGCAGCCACATTTCTTAAGGCTTCATTGCCTAAGTAACTTTTTAGATGCTTCAAGTTGATGCAAAAGCTTTGATATGCTCATGTTGACTAGCCATTGTTCATGTTGCTCAGGTCATAAGGATCACCTACAAGGAAGCATGGTCATGGGTGACTTTTCTTTTAAATAAACTAATAACCTTCTTTTAGTAGCACGCTCAGTTCTCTGATTAAATTATTTGTGCCTAAAAGAGGATCTAGATGACTCATCACAAAATTTACTGCCTAGAGACAAAGTAATATATATAACACTAAAGCATACATGTTGCAGAATATTATTTCAAGGTGTTTTATATTTGTTAATGCTGTGGAACATATGTTTAATGATGCAAAGATGTGTGGCTTTTTAATGTTACATTTATTTAATGTATCTGGATGCTTTTCTCTGTCCCATCCAGTCTCACTGGATCAGTTTCTCTCCCACACACCAGTCCACACAGCCACTCATAAAATTATCATTAGAGGTTTAATATTAACTATAACTGCTTGATTGATGGCTCAGGCTTCTTACTGGCTAGCTCTTACATGTGAATCAACTCATTTATAATAAGTGGTGTATTGCTATGTGGCTTCCATGGTGTTATCTGTTCTCTAGTACATCTTGCTGTTCCAGTGGCTTGTTGGCTTCTCCTCAACTCCACCCTTCTTCACCCATATCTCTGCTTGAATTTCTCACCTAGCTATATTCTGTCCTGCCATAGGCCAAGGCATTTTTATTCATCAACCAATAAAAGCTACACATATTCTTAGGGTGCAAAAGACATCCCACATCACTTCCCTTTTTCTGCTTAATTAAAAAGGAAAGTTTTAACTTTAACATTGTAAAATTGCAAATCAGAAAACGGGTATTGAACAAGAATTGTAGCTTAATATTTAGTCTATTTGTATTTGGCAAAATTAAAGAAAATACTGTATCATTCATTCTATCTTTGTGAGCCTAAAGTTTCATATCAAATTTATTTTTTATCATCACTAAGGAAAACAATAATTATAACTGTCTCATTTTTAACTCCATTAAAGACCTAGAAGGAAAAATTACATGAGCAAACAGAATGTACATTGTAAGCCACTTCCAAAATTTGAGAAATGACAAAGACATCTGGCTGTCTGATCAGTCATCCAAAGTTCTTCTGTAACATTGGGGCATTCATCTTCAGCCTACAGGCCTAGAGTATCTGGCAGATTTCTCATAGAATTAGTAAATCTGAAGAACTGTCCCACCTATTTTAGCAAACATCATCAGTTGCTTTCTTCTGTGTCCTGCAGAATGTCTGGCAGACTTTTTCATGAGGCAGGAACCCTGAAGGACTATCCCATCTTGTTTTGGCAAATTTAGTGGTCATCTTCCTGTGGGTCTTGCATGCCCAGTTCAAACAACACATTGTCAAGCAGTCCAACCCAGAGCAATTTCTTGCCCAAATGGCTAGCCTTGCCACATTCAAATCAAACTCTATAAGGAGCTTCTTCAATGCCCATCCTCATCTTGACATAATTGGTATTGCCGGGAACAAATGTGTCTCAATGTTGAGAAAAGTCTAAGTTTTTAAAACATTTTAAATGGGATATCCTTAGGTCTTCGAAGTATTTGAAGATTACCTAGCAATCTGAAATATCTCTGTATATCTAGAAAACCTAACTAACATGACTATAAGCTTGACTATAATTGATGACTATTAATTTGTATTTTTAGCTATACAATACATTTTTAAATGATCTGTACAAACATAATACCTTAAACAAGAATAGAAATATGCATAAAGTATAACAAAATTGACCATAAATTTGAATCAATATGCCAAAATTCATACAATGTAAGGTATTTTTAGATTAACAATTGTTTTTGGATTAAAATAGATTTAATAGTCTACCCCTTTTTCATCATTTCTTTATTATATTCCCCTTTTTATTCTTTCAAACAAAATTGACTATGGCCATTAACCATTTATAACCAATCCCCTTTAAATGAAGACAAGCATTTATAAACAATATTTTGAGTATTTGGACAATTTTTATACTACTTCCTGCTGATTGAGTGTGCTGGTTATCTTATGGGGATCCTGAAGAAATGTATAATTATGGACAAGTCCTGACTGAGGTATTGGTGGTGTTGGTCCATCTCAACAAGTAGCCTTGAAGCTATTGCAGATGTTGGATCACCTGGGCCATTGTTTCCATTGGAGACCTTTCAGGGGGACTTGCTCAGTCAAAACATATTAATCTGTAAAGAATCTGTACCTTCACATCTTCTTTGGAAATAAAAGCAGAACCTCTTTTTCAAAGCAACATATGCTAAGACTTAAATTTGAAGTCAAGATACCTTTAAAGCATATATGTTGGTTTAACTTAGCAACCCTTAAATTCAATTATCTCTCATACGTTAGCTCATTAACAATCACAAATATAAAGAAAATTCAGTAAAATACATAATCCAGACTCTGTGCACGTTCATCTTTATGCAGCTTATTATAATTTTTTATTATGCTACTTCTTTTTTAAGAACTTCAGTTTATTATCTTTAAATTATTCTTTTTTATCTATTATTTTGTCTATCCTTTATCTACTCACTCTCAAGCCTATGCATATTTATGAAACACATTGTGACCCATTTAGAGGGCTTTGTGTCTGAAACTGTCCTTATTGTGTATCTGTAATCTTTTTTTTTTGACCAGGAGAGTTTTGAAAATGCTAAGCAGGCATGACTAGAACCAAAGCACGAGTTTGGCCAGCTGATTCCACCCCACGCAGTTTTCTAACATGGCAGGAGTATCACAGAGAGTCATGCATACACCCCAACACTAGGGTTCATGTAGCCATCAGGTAGAATGCATCCAGCCCACAAACATATTTTGTCTGTATAAGTAAAAGCTAAATTCATCATGTAGCATGCTGTGCTTCTTGGAGACACCACTGTGGACTACAGCAGGAATCCACTATGCTCTGCTCAAGCCTGCATGTTACAGTGTTTTTGTACCATGGCTTGCATGAAAGACACAAGTAGGAAGCTGTTTTTTGGCTCTGTTTATGTGTTCTAACACCCCTACCCCCTTTTTAGAATATTTTAGGTACTATTGAAATCTGAAAGCCTCATGTTGGTATGTCAAATCTATCTGGATGCTTTTCTCTGTCCTTCCTGGTCCTGCTAAGGTGGGTTCTCTCCTGCCTACTGGCCCCTGTAGTTTGCCTATAAAATAATCATTTAGAGGTTTATATAAATTAATTATAATTTCTTGGTCCTTGGCTCAGGATTATTACTGGCTAGCTCTTAAATATATTAACCCATTTCTTTTTTATGTCTCTCTTTTTTAATTGATTTTTATTCAGCTCTACATTTTTCTCTGCTCCCCTCCCTGCCTCTCTCCTCCCACTTCAGTCCTCCCCCAATGTCCCTATGCTCCCAATTTACTCAGGAGATCTTGTCTTTTTCTATTTCCCATGTAGATTAGATCTATATAAGTTTCTCTTAGTGTCCTCATTGTGTCTAAGTTCTTTGGGATTGTGGTTTGTAGGCTGGTTTTCTTTGCTTTATGTTTAAAACCACCTGTGAGTGAGTACATGTAATAATTGTCTTTCTGGGTATGGGATACCTCACTCAATATAATGTTTCCTAGCTCCATCCATTTTCCTGCAAAATTCAAGATGTTATTTTCTTTCTGCTGTGTAGTGCTCTATTGTGTAAATGTACCACATTTTCCTTATCCATTCTTTGATCAAAAGGCATTAGGTTGTTTTCAGCTTCTGGCTATGACAAACAATGCTGCTATGAACATAGTTGAGCACATGTCCTTATGGCACGATTGAGCATCCTTTGGATATATACCCAAAAGTAGTATTACTGTGTCTTGAGGAAGGTTGTTTCCTAATTTTCTGAGAAATTACCACACTGACATCCAAAGGGGCTGTACCAACTTGCATTCCCACCAGCAATCAGAATTGTTCCCTTTTCCCCACAACCTCTCCAGCATAAGTTGTCATCAGTGTTTTTGATCTTGGCCATTCTTAGAGGTGTAAGATGGAATCTCAGAGTTGTTTTGATTTGCATTTCTCTGATGACTAAGGATGTTGAACATTTCCTGAAGGGTCTTTCAGCCATTTTAGATTCCTCTGTTGAGAGTTCTCTGTTTAGGTCTGTATTCCATTTTTTTATTGGATTATGTGATCTTTTGGTGTTCAATTTCTTGAGTTCTTTGTATATTTTGGAGATCAAACCTCTGTCTAATAATGTTGTAATAGGGCTGCTTGTTTGTTTCCCAGCTGTTCAGACTCCTGAAATAATCACACAGAAACTGTATTAATTAAATCACTGATTGACCCATTAGCTCTAGCTTCTAATTGGCTAACTCTTACATATTAATTTAACCCATTTCTATTAATCTGTGTATCACCACATGGCTATGGCATACCAGAAAAAGTTCTGGCATCTTTCTCTAGCAGGGGTTCATGGTTTCTCCTTGACTCCACCCTTCTTTCTCCCAACATTCAGTTTAGTTTTCCCCATCTAGCTCTGCTCCCCTATATTTCTGCTATAGGCCCCAAAGCAGTTCCTTTATTAACCAATGATATTCACAGCATACAGAGGGGAATCTCACATCATAATATGTATCCCCTCATGGCTTCATGGCATTACTTGTTCTCTAGTACATCTTGATTCTCCAGCAGCTCACTAGGTTCTCCTTGAACCCACCCTTCTTCACCTGTACCTCTGCTTGTTTGACTAGCTATATTCTGCCTTGTCATGGGCCAAATTAGCTTTGTTCATCAACCAATAAAAGCAACACGTATTTGCAACATACAAGACATCCTACATCATGTAACAGCCAGCCAATAATAAGCCTGAGTTATGCAAGAAATCCAAGCAGAGTTACAGGTGAAGAACGATGGGGTCAAGGAGATGCCAGCAACTTCTGGAAAAGCAAGATGTGTGCTAATAGGCCACAAGCCTCATGGTAAAATATAAACTAATAAAAAAAGAATAAATTTATTTATAAGAGCTATCCAGTAATAAGCCTGAGCCATTGGCCAAGCAATCATCATTAATTTTAAGCCTCTAAATGACTATTTTATAAGTGGCTGCTGGGACCTGTGGGCAGGCAAGAAACCAGTACAGTGGGACTGGGTGGGACACAGGAAAGCCTCTGGCTAAAGCTTAACTCTGTGAAGCTGTGTTGTGTTGCCTGTCTATAACATCCGATGGTCTAATAAAGAGGTGAGTGGCCAATAGTGAGGCAGGAGAAAGAAAAGGGGGACTGTCAGACAGAGAGAATAAATAGAAGGAGAAAATGAAGAGAAGTCAGGAGCGAGAAAAGAAGGATCCAGTCATATAGCCACACAGCCAGCCACAGAATAAGAGTGAAAGTAAGATTACAGAAGTAAGAAAAGAAAAAACCTAGAGACCAAAGGTAGAAGGGATAATTTAAATTAAGACAAGCTGGCTATAAACAAGCCAAGCTAAGCCCAGGCATTTATAAGAAATAATTTGACTCTGTGTGTAATTTATTTGGATACTACTGGTGGCAAGCTCCCCCCCCCCAAAAAAAAGCCAAAAGAGTAGAGTTTTAAAAATAAAATATACCCAAGAGATGCCCAATCATACTACAAAAGCATTTGCGCAACTATGTTCATAGCAGCATTATTTGTAATAGCCAGAACCTGGAAACAACCAAGGTGTCCCTCAATGGAAGAATGGATCAAGAAAGTGTGGAATATACACATTAGAGTACTACGCAGCAGTAAAAAACAATGACAGCTTGAATTTTGCATGCAAATGGATGGAAATAGAAAACGCTATCCTGAGTGAGGTAACCCAAACCCAAAAAGACAATTATGGTATGTATTCACTCATTAGTGGACCCTAGCCATAAAACAAAGGACACTAAGCTTAGAGCTCACAAGCCCAGAGAAGCCAAATAGCAAGGCAAACCCAAAGAAAATCTTATATAGATCTTCTTGGAAATTGGAAGCAAACAAGATTTCCAGGCAAAAGGTGGGAATACGGGGGTGGGGATAGAGGTGGGGGTTGGGGGCGGG
>PVIU01018458.1:0-38985 GCA_004026605.1 Ondatra zibethicus
TTCATTCTCTGTGAGTTTGGTTACTCACAGGGAAATCTCACTGTAAAGAGATAAATTGGATGGAGGGATATAGATGCCTGAAAAACGAGGAGGTCCATGTTGTTGATTTCAAAAACCTGCGTCAGCAGAACCTAATATATACTTAGATGGAAGGAAGATAGTCTGGTTGGATGAGTTGTCTCAAGCCACTCCCCCTCCCCAACACTGCCATCTCAGCCTTCTTCCTCCCCACTACAGCTCACAGGCAGAGCAACAACAACCAAAGCCTAGTGTATATGATGGTACCCTCAAGAGCCTAGGTCTTGGGTGGTAAATAGAGTCACCTGTCTGTCCTCAGACTGCTGCAGTGGCTAAGTTCCTCTTGAATGTCTCCTTGGGCTTGGGCCTCCTGATTGATCCTGTTTACAGCAGCCCACTGGACTCCTCCTGGATATGGATAGATTTACCATCACCTTGGGGAATTGTTATCAACTTCCCCCATCTGGAAATGATCTGTGTGTCCATAAACAAAAACAGTATCTTTGAAAACAAACAGAAAGAATCACCAGTAAATGCATCATATCCTTTATTGCTCAGGTCTTATGGAGACACCCTCAGATTGCAGCCAATGGTGTGTGAATTAATGACCTACTAAAATAGGTCTCAGTGGCCTGCCCTTCTAACGGTGATTCTGCGATAGAGAATCAGAGAGTAGGAGCTGAAGTTCCCCATAAGCACAGAATCCCTTGGAAGTCATGCTAGAAAAGAAAGGAAAGTGAAAAAAGCAAATACCCAAGATTTCCTTGCCTTATTGCTTGTGTAACATTTAGGACTGGAACTCAGGCCAAAGTCGGGTGCACTGGCACACACCTTTAATTCCAGTACTCAGGAGGCAGAAGAAGGCAGATCTCTGAGTTTGTGGCCAACTTGGTCTATCAAGAGAGTTTCAGGACAGCAGAGTTACATAAGAGATATTGTCTCAAAAAGCAAATAAACAAAATCCCCAAACCAAAAGACATACCCAGATACTCCATGGCTGCTTTTGTATGAAGTGAATTTGAGCTTTATTGGTGTGTGTGTGTGTGTGTGTGTGTGTGTTATTTGGGTTTTTTTTTGGGGGGGGTTACCTCATTTGTTCCGGGATCATGATCTTAAGTGAACTTTAACATTATGTGTGTGTGAAACCTGTGTGGGTAGGTTTTTGTTTTGTTTTTGTCTTTTTACATTTATTTGCAGGTGAAGAGGAGGGGCATATCACAGTGTGAGGTGTGTGTGTGTGTGTGTGTGTGTGTGTGTGTGTATCTCAGAGGACAATTTGCAGAACTCACTTCTCTCCTTCTACCACATGTGTCCTGGGGTCAAACTCAGGTCGTCAGATTAGGCAGCAAGCACTTTTACCCGCTGAGCCATCCCACCATCTTGAACCTGTGTCTTATTATTAATCATGTTCCTAGCATTTGTCACGAATCAAGTGATTGCTCTGTGCCAACCTTTGTATTAGGCTTTTCATTCTGTATTCCTTGTTTAATTTGTACAACTAAACTTTAATTGTTAATATCACATACTACAGATAAAGAGATTTTTATCCAGAGACATCAGGTTATTGCCTACATTGCAGGTATCTGCCAATCATGATTCTAGGCTCTCGGCAAACTTGAGAGCAATGCTTTTGTCTGCTGCTTCCTACAGAAAGCATGGTGTGCTTGGTCTGAGCAGTGCTCACTCATCAGAAAAGAACTGGAATTCTTGCATAGAAGGCTTTCAAGAACTCTTTCGGGAGCTAGTCAGATGAACTTTTCTATCTGTACATATCTCGAATTATCATCAGAAATCCTCAGTCATATTATTAATAGATGACTGTATTCCCATCACACATGGTCACATGATCACAGCATAGGTATGTCCAGTTATATTATTGTTACTACAGCCTCCTACCTCCATGACATTGTCCAATAATTATATGTCCTTCTTTCTTCCTCCCCATAGTTATCTGACATCCTTCAGTTACCTTTTTCCTGATCACCTCCTTTGTGAGGAATAGTGACCCAGAGGGATAGAAGACTATTCACACGAGAGTACTATGGAATATTGACCCATCAGAAGAGGTGGGGCCTTGATTATATGCTTGGCTCTTGGGGACTTAGAGTACAATATGTAACCAGCAATATTAATGTAACTTGGGGTTCCAACAGAAATACAAACTTGGTGTTTATCCAAATTGACTGGATCATAATCGTTACTGTGACCCTACTTCCTACCCCCGGGTAAGCTTTGGCACATGGACATTTGGGAAACTTGGCCTTTTCCATGCTGCAGTCATAATGTGGCATGGGCCACTCCACAGGCTGATTCCAAGCGTGAAACAGAACCAACAGAAGGCAGGCTCAACCTATAGCTAACTCAGGACATGATAAGCCAAGGGGGAGAAAGAGCTCAGAAACTTCCTCAACACAAATCAAGAACATACATGGAATCTAATCCCAGCAGACCCAACCACACTGTCAAGGTACAGATGTAGCAAGTCCAACTTGGGAACAGTTAAGTAAAAACCAGGTGCCCAAGGTCATGAGCGCCATTCAAGAGAAGCCATTAGAGGGAGCTTTCCTAAATAACGCTCATAAGTAGTGTATCCAGGGATGGAAATGGCTGATAAAACAGCTCCCCGTTTTGAAAAGCAATTTTGTTTGTTTGACTTAATTTTAAAAACCCTAGCTCTCTTATCTACTTTGGGTTTCATTAAAGTCGGTAGATGTGTGAAAGACTTTATCACATTTGAAATTTCCATTCAGCAAATGGTCGGACCATTGTCTTCGGCTCCATTGTTTTCTGAACTGACGCATAAAAATAATGCTTTGCTTCCGGCTGAGAGCAGGCAATTTTAACCTCCTGCCATTTCCCAGCCTCACATTACAGCCCTCCTCTGCTACCCCAGCCTCAGCTCTGCAAGCTCCCCAATCCTTTGCCTTCTTTACCCCTTAGTGATAGCTGTTGATAATTCTTACAGCTAGAATTCTCTCAGCATTTGCTAGTGAGGACGAGGAATTAATTACACACTGCATCTTCCCTATCAGAGCTGCTTAATATCATATCTGTGCGATAATGCAGTCGCTGATTTAAAAACCAATTCTTGAAGCAAAAATGTCATACTTCCCAGAGATTATAAGTAAATAGACCCAGCTGAGCACAGATATGATTCTGTCACTCTTCAAATATTCTGATAAGGAGAAATAGTTTTTTGTTTGATTTTCAAAGGGCAAATGTTGCATAAATTCAGCCTCATGGTCTGGTATTTTAAAAGCATTATCTTTGGAAAACATTGCGATATCGTGAGGAACGGACACTGTAAAGCCAAAGGCTGGGCCCTTCTCACAGTGGTAATCACTCTAAAGTAGACTGGTTAGTTTTCTTATCTGACGTTCTTGGTAGTAAAGACCTTTGTCATTTTACTTCATTTAATCTGATAAGATGATATAACAGTCCTCCTTATATAGAAAAACCTCAGTTCCTACTACTGGATTACAATTACACACACACACATACATATGTGTGCATATATGTGTGTGCATGTATATATGTATGTGTATACACACATATTTTTCCAGTTTTCAGGCTCAGGACAATTTCATGGTTAATAGTATAAAGGGCTGGGGAGCTGGCTCCATGGGCAAAACACTTGCCACACAAACATGAGGACCTGCTGGGCATGGTGGCATGCATGTATAATGTCAGCAGTCCTAGCGTCGGGTGGGAGAAGAGAGAGAAGAACCCTTCACTTCTCACGGGCCCTCCATCCTAGTTCACACAGTGACGAACAAGAGAACCGGCCTCCAGCAAGGTGAGGGTGACCTCCACACAAACATCATGACGTATACACGCCCAGATCCACAGACACAAGCATACACACACAGACAGGGGGGATTTATTTTTTAAATATTGTGAAGAAAACCTTGGGAATCACTTTCTCAGGCTCAGAAATTACAAGTTCGTGATTCATAAAAGAAAAGACATCGTAAAATCTCGTGACCATAAGATGTGGAGAGAATGAGGGTTTCCGTTCAACCTTTAAACAGGGTGGTTTAGTTAAATTGCTTTCTAATTATCAGAAGTGATGAGAGTGTCCACTTAAAAAGTCACTCTTATGAGCTGGGCAGTGGTGGCGCATGCCTTTAATCCCAGCACTCAGGAGGCAGAGATAGGCAGATCTCTGTGAGTTTGAGGCCAGCCTGGTCTACAAGAGCTAGTTCCAGGACAGGCTCCAAAAGCTACAGAGAAACCCTGTCTCAAAAAACCAAAAAAAAAAAAAAAGTCACTTTTACAAGCTGGGCAGTGGTAGTACACACCTTTAATCCCATCACTCGGGAGGCAGAGGCAGGTAGATCTCTGTGAGTTCAAGGCCTGGCTGGTCTACATAGTGAGTTCCAGGACAGATTCCAAAACTACATAGAGAAACCCTGTCTCTAGAAACAACCTCCCCCCAAAAGAAAGTAGAACTAGGGCTGGAGAGATGGCTAAGCAGTTAAGAGCACTGACTGTTCTTTCAGAGGACCTGGTTTTGGCTCACGGCACCCACATGGCAGCTCACAATCAGTTCCAAGGATCCAAAGCCCTCTCACGGTCTCTGAGTCACTGATATGTATGGTGCAGACATACACTCATACGTATAAAATAAATAAATCTTAAGGAGAAGAAAAGATAGAGAACTGAAGAGAAGGAAGGGTAAAGGTGCATGGTGGGAGAGGACTTGCAAGTTCAGGACAACCCAAAACTCTGCCCTGATAGCAAGTAGGAAAATGGAGCCTCAAGAACAGCATACCCACTCCCCTCTTCCTCCGGAGAAAGTGACCTTGTTGTTTGCTGCTCTCTCCTCTCCCAGTTTGGGACAGAGGGATCAGGGCCCTCCTGAAGTCATGGCAACAGAGGTAGTTCATTAGAACCCGCACTGACAGAAATGTCACACTAAAAACTTTACATCAGCTTTCTCTGAGGACTTTGGTCTTAATGTTAAATATGGAAGCAGGTGGAGATTAAAATGTGCACAAAACTCTCTGGGCTGTTAAGCTGTCTGCCATGTGTGCCAGGGAGCAGAAAACCTCTGCCACTGGCTACGTTGCCATCACCCTTGCCAAGTCCCATCCTAGGGAAACCAGGCATGAAAGGATGGGGAAGTGCAGTCTGCGGTCAGATGGAAAGACAGACACAGTGATTAGAACTTAGAATCGACTCTCTGCCTGGAAGTCCAGGGGAACTTTTTTCCCGTTACTGGTTTAAGCATCCTTTGGAGGTCATTTAGGAAGGGACTTTGTCTAATTGGAGAGCTGCGATTGGCAACAAGGGCTTTCTAGAACTGGCCTTCGTGAATGCATTTTCCTCTGTCAACTACTCGTCTACACCCACACACTGCTAATGCTAAAGCTGAGAGTCCTTCAGAGCTGGGTTCGTCCATCCCTGATTTTAACTGGAGAAGCAATAGATCTGCCGAGGGTAAAAGGCTTGTTCTAAGGTGTAAAGGAGCTCCCCCAAAGCCTGGACCAAACCCAAGACTTTGTCAGCGGCATACTGTCTTCCTGTCTGTTCACCATGTGGTTCGCCAATGACTTATTTTTAATCACACTGAATCTACCAGGGCCTGGACTAAACCGTAGGCTTTCTAAGATCGGATATATGTGACCTCTCTTCAGGAAGAACCCATCATCTGGAAATGAGAGAAAGGGATTCATTGGTAGCATATTTTATAGTTTAAAATCATGAAGATGGGAATCCCCACAGGAATAGGGACCCAGTAGAAGTGCACTTGTGCACTCTTTGAAGTTGGAAGGGAGGCTGACTAAACCAGAAGGGTGAGTCTAGGGAAGAAAAAGGAGGAGGGTGGTGTGGGGCTGAGCAGCAGGGGCTCCTCACGGTGCTGCAGCCACCACAGCAAGGCCTGTGGCCCTTTGCTGAGAAGCAGTAGCCAGCACTCCACTTCCGGCGATCCCCTGCTGAAAAGCAGGCAGATCTTTGCCCTTTTTATCAGCCCCTCATTTCTCTTAAAATTGCGATGGAAGATGTTGTGAGCGTGTGTGGAATTATTCTTTCTCTATTTCTATTTCATCAAGTGAAAGATTGACCTAAAACGTTTGGCCAGAGAGAAATAGAAAAGCCAGTTCTAGTTTGAATTACTCGACTCTGATTCAGTCAGTTCCTGGTCATGATTGCAGCAATTTTTGGAAGCTATACGAGTTGGGGGATGGGAGCATAGTACAAGGAATGAGTTCTGCTTTACTAACCACTATCCCAGGAACCTTAAAGTCCCAGTCGAAAGCCACGGAACGAATGAGGCACTGGATGAAAACTATGGACCGACACCCACACCTCACAACACCATGCTTCAAACCTCTGATACAGTGTGCGCCTCTGTACAGTTCTCTAACTTCATGTGGAAGGGGAAGCGAGGTATTGGGCTGGAAGTCCCTTCCTATAAGGAGCTGATGGCTAAGGAGGTGAGAGGGCAGAGAAGAGAGATCAGCGCGGAAGCTTAACTTCAGGGCCCTCGTTCTTGTCCGAGGAGTGCAGAATCAAACAGTGAGGATTGAATACCTCCTAAGTGCAAGGCATTCTGCCCAGTGCTTTGGAGATGCAGAGAGGGAAAGGACATGGCCCTTCATCTAAGCCCCTTGCATGCCATAAGGTCTCATGTCATAGAAAGAACTCTCTATGTCTTTAGTAGACACATTACCACTGGCAAGGTTTCCCTGTGTGTAAACTGGGGTGCTAGTTGACAGACACACCATGACAGTTAATGAGGCAGACTGTGTAAGGCACTTCAATAATCCCAGATATTTCACACATGTGAATATTAGCCGCCATCATCGTCAGCACCACCGTCATCATCCTCATGATCTGGAGCTAGAGAGCTCTGATATATAAGCATTGATGTCTGTGTTGACATCTCACATGGACCGTTAGTAGTCAGATCAAACTTACCCTGTCCAAAATTGGAAGTCCTGATTGTTTCCTTCCCCAAGCCTGGTCTCATCTTATCTTACCATCTTATTAAATGGTATTAATGCCTATATGTTACTTTTCATCACTGTGGCTGAACACTTGGCAGAAATAGCTTAAGGTTGGGGAGTTTTAATCCATCATAGGCAGAAAGGAATGGCAAAGTTCATGGCAGAAGCATGTGGTAGGGATTCTTTGTATCTTAGTGGACCAGAAAGCAGAGACAGAAACAAGTGATTAGAACCTCCAGGGGCCGACCAGCTGAGCTAACCTTCAAAGGTTCTGTAGCTGTCAAAATAGCAACAAACTCTAGAGATGAAGCAGCAAATTTTGGGCATGAAGCATTCAAATCATGACTGATTCGGGGTTGGGGGAGATGTTTTAGAGTCATGCCATTTCAGCTACTCTAAGTCGCTCAAGCCAACCACTTAGGGGACATTGGTGATTTCTTCCCTTTACCATACCCCTAACTTCCAGTCACCCAGCAAGTTTTGTCTGTGCTGTTTCCAAAAATACATTGTAAAATCACCGCCTCCTCCTTTTCTGTCTCCACTGTGAAGACTATGGTCAAGGCGGCGTCTCACCTAGACCACCGGACCTTTCGAAAGTTCCCCTGCTAGCACAAAGCTCCAACAACGTTAACTCCCGTCTGATTCTCCCAGGGCGTCAAGCCCGCTCTTGCCTGATGATCTCTGCATTCAATTTTTATCATCTATTGGAAACATTCTTTCTCAGCTCTGTTACTTTCTCAATTTTGCAAATCAGGTCTCTGTTCAAATGACATTTTTAGAAAGTGGATTTCCCTAGCAGTGTCTCCCTCACCTCTAATCCAATTCCTTCCATTTCTTTTATTCATTTTGGAACATCTTCAGAACAACTTCATGGGGTCGGGAAAATGGAAGATTTCAAAGGCGGTGTTTAAGAAAGTTCTGGAAATTGTTCCTCTTACTTCTGCAAAATCTTTTAGCTAAAGTTCATTCTCATAGGTCCCACCTATCTGTAAGAAATCCATAAGAAATCCAGGAAACATTTTTGCTCAGGAAGAGAAAACGGTATGATGAGCATGTCACTGACTTCCACACGACACAGCGTCATCCAGACATGTTGGGGCTCCAGACTCCCCAGTTTTCTCTCTCTGTCTTAGGTTTCCCTTTTATTGCCCACATCTTGGGGAGGCCATACTCTCTCTTTCTGTTCCCACACTCAGTGCAACAGTGCTAATCAGCTGGAAGCTATGGAGTTTATCGACTTGGAAGTTAGGTCCTTGTTTCACCACAGAGCCACCTACTACTATAAAGGGAATGTGGCCTGTTGATTACCTTAGACCGAAGTTATCTTCGAACTTGAGGGATGGGTGGGGAGCCATGGGAGCCATATTGGAGCAACAGTGAGGTAGAAACTGAACATGAAAAGACTTCCCTTGGGAACAGGAAGAATGGATAACGTTATTCGGAAATAAAGTTACAGCTTCTATGATTTATCATCCAACTATTTACAGCTCCAAACACTCTCCGAGTTAGTTCATCTCAGGACCCACATTTTCTTCTGAAATGAATCCTAGAAGCACTGGCCTCTACTAGAAGCATATTGTACAGCCTGAACTGTATTAGAAAATGCATGAAAATTCTTGTTTCCTTGTTTGTTTTACTTTAGCCTGAATTTTGTTTCACCAGCGGGAAACCTATCTGGCTTCATTCTAGAAAAGTAACAGGTATGGTATGAGTTGCTAGGTGTAACAGGCAGCTGAGACTTCCATTAAATGACCTCAACGTACCTCTGCTGAATTCACAGACAATTCAATGACGTTTTGGGGTGATGCACAGTAGCTAAAAGAATGGAAGGCCCAGATCGTTGGAGGAGATAGATTCAAGAACTTAGGATCCAGAATAATGATGGCCAGGAAGTATCCAGAGCTCCAGGTAGGAAGTCAAATGAGTCAGCGGGAGCTGGATGCCCACAACAGCTTGAGGGGGTTGGAAATGAGGGTAAAATGATGTGGAAGCCGTGTTGAGAAGGAAGGAAGATAGCAACTGTTCCTCTGCGGCAGAAAAGTAAGAGTCGTGTGCCATGGGAGCCTCTTCACCTCAGCGTAGACAGGAAGCAGAGAGAGGCGAATGTAGAAGAGGTCAAGGGGGAGGCGGCAGACTTCTTTGACTTGGCTCCACCTCAGGTTTCCACAGTCTGTCAAAATAGTGACAGCAGCTGGGAACTAAGCATTCAACATTCAAGTGTGAGGGAAACATTTCACTTTCAAACCACAGCAGAGACCAAAGCCCTGAATGCCCCATCCCTCTAGCATACATCATGACCAAGTTGGGAGGACTTGGCCTTGTTAACCTGTAGATGGGTCTGGATGGGCTCACCGTGGCCAGGGGAGAGGGGCAGAAACTGTGTCCCAGAGCTAGGAATGGATCAGTCTCTCAAATGCTCCCTTCTCTGGAGAATTTTGGCCCAGGCTAACGACCATCCCTGACAGGAGTAAAGGAATCTAGTGAACACCCTTCTCTTGTGCTGTTGTCTCTTCTGTCTTCATTCAGAAGACCCTGGTGGGGGTGTGGAATCACTAAAATAACTGACCTGACAGATTATTACAGCAACTTTGTGTCTTTCTGCTCTAATTTTAGTCTTTCAAGATAATTTTGCAAGCACAAATTTAGTAATTAGATATACTGCCTAACGTTATATACACAGTCATCAGCTAGCTACATTAGTCAGGCAAGACTGCTAGCTCTCCAGGGGCAAGGTCTTTGTTTTATTCATTGCTGGGTCCCCAGAACCTAGGCGAGTATAAGTCATATATAGCTGATATTCCGCAAGGGCATTGAGTGAACAAATGAAATAAATGAATAAACAAGTGAGCAGCCATTCTGTTGGGCTTTCCTAGCTCTACTCTCTCCATACATTTTGTCCATGTTCTATAACTCATAGGTCTATGCTAAGTTATTTAAATTCTCCTGTGGATATTATAGGTAAGTGATACCTAAATCCTACTGGGCACCAAATGGTCACCCCTTCATTCTCTTTGCTGTTCCCTGAGTGATTCAGATGTCCATGTTGAGTCCGACTTTAACATTTTACTTTTCAGGCAGGAAATGAAAGATGACCTCTCTTTGCTTGTATTTAGAGTGAATAGAATCAATTTTACTTCACAGAAAGGGTGTTACATCCCACTTTAAAATGAACGTTGTAAATTAGCTAACACTAACAAGAGTACCTACAGTGTACCTGGCAGGATTTTAAGCCCTTAATATATATCCTCCCCTCCTTATAATAATAGCCTGTGGTACTTTATTGTTTTTGTTATGATTGCCATTATTCTTATTCTTATTTCGCCTTTGGAGAAATTGGTTTGCAGAGACACTGAGGCAAAGCAGCTTACTTAGAGTTATACTGCTTGGAAGTTGGGGAGGAGGGAACGTTTTTTTAAAAGAAAAAACTTAAAGATCTGAAAAAGAACTACAAAATTGAGTTTTCATAAAATTGTACCTACACAATACATTATGTCCATCATGTTAAAATGCATAGCATTAGATACTATACAGAAGCCAGGAAACAAGCCACCAGTCCTCAACAATTGAGCCAGGTATTTCCTGCTTGTCTATTTTCATTTTTGCTTCAAAAAAGAACAACGTGGATCCCTTGCTAAGGATGGGCTCTATAAGTGCCATTTTAAAAAAGAGCAGAAATGCACGCATCCTGGATTACATACTCTAACTTAAACATTTGGCACTGGGAATAGAGCATTCTGCCGTAGAACGTTAATACCTGCTATAGAAGTGTATAGTGTCAAAGGGACAGAACCACTGACACTCCACGTCATCTGTCTACTGTCCATCACTGAATGCACAGTAGCAACTCTGAGATGAGAAAGAAAAAAGGGACAAAAAGGAGCAGCGAGTCCTAATCAAATGCCACAAAGATCAGTTCCATTGTGCACTAACATCTTCAAAGTACATCATTTGTACAAGAGAAAGACTAAGAACCAAACCAAGTTTGCAGAGATCCGAACATAAGTGAGTGAGAGCATGCTCCTCCCTTGGCTTCCCATGTTGAGTAGCATGGGAAGCCACTTCTTTTCAATGGTACTAAGCAAACTTCAGATTTTGTCACCAGGTATTGAGGAAGTCATGAAGACAGTATAGAAATAAAGCAGGAACCATCCTCTGCTACAACCTTTAGCCGGGCGGTGGTGGCGCATGTCTTTAATCCCAGCACTCGGGAGGCAGAGGCAGGCGGATCTCTGTGAGTTCGAGGCCAGCCTGGTCTACAAGAGCTAGTTCCAGGACAGTCTCCAAAGCCACAGAGAAACCCTGTCTCAAAAAAACCAAAAAAAAAAAAAAAGAAAGAAATAAAGCAGGGCTTTTGTCATCCAGAAATGCATAAGCCATTGTCACTCCAGTTCACACAAATAAGCTCTGTAAATGCGCCCCCTACTTTCTCCATTTTAAACCACTATGTACCTTTTAAAGGTACAGCAATAAATACCATGTAGCTCTTCAATTACTGGGTGAGCAAAAGGTAAGTAGGGTATGTTGACCTCCATGCAGGCTTCTTGTGAGCATTAAATGCAAAACACGTAGACCAGGATCTGATGCATTCTCAAGAGTTGTTGGCCCTTTCAGCTATCACCTCCTATGGGAACCCCAAGTCTTGTGGATAAACATGATGCAAAGGCCTTACGTATATGTGTATGCGAAAGTGTGGGTATATATAAATATGGATGGGTGCACTGGACTTTTATTTGGGGTTAACCAGCATTTCCTTAGAGTGGGGGAAGTTTGGAAAGACAAACCAAAGCCAAGAGCAGAGCATCAAACGCGGTTGATTTTGCAAACACCCCAGCAGGGTGATAGATTGCACACTGCAGCTGTCCTTCAGCTGACCTGATGGAAATGCTGTGTAGCGGAAAGATGGCTGACATTTGTTCGGTACTCACTGTGCGGAATGGTGCATTTGCATGTTTGTCAATCCCTTCCAGATAGGTACTGTTCTGCACATCCAGGAGATGTAGCGATGGGGGCCTAGGGAGGCTGGACACTTGCCTAGGGACCTCAGCTGGCTAGTGGGCACAGTGGAGCCTGCGCTCTTAGTGATTCCGCAGTACCACACACAGTAACCTCAAGATGGCTGGCTGGCTGAGAGGAGGTGGGTCACGAAACATGCTGCTCTCTAAGGCTTTTCATGAAATGCAGGGCGTAGTCAGACAGAAACTCTGGTAATTTTTTAAACTGTGTAATTAGAAATCTCTTTTAAGATTTTTTTCTTTTTAAATCCCATTCATTTGCTGGATAATTTTCTTGAGCTAGCTCTAATAACACCATTTTAGTATAATTACTTGAGATATAGGAGCCTAAGATAGAATTCTTAAGAACACCATCTGATTGATGCAGGGTAATTTTGCAGTGCAGTTACAGATTTAAAATAAATCCTCGTTGTCATATCCATTAACACTCAAGGCTTTTGTGCAGGTTGGCTGTCTCTTCCTTCATTCACTGGCCCCATTCATTCATTCACTCAACAGATACATACTGTGAGCCTACCAAGAATTTGTTCTAAAGTAGCATGACAGTGTCCAGCTTGCATGGGTCTCACCTCATCTTCCTACCTGAGGAAGCAGGAGAAAGTAGGAAACTGGGGGATTAGGGGAAAGGGTAAGTCCCCAGTAAAAGGAAAGAGCCATCAGCAGTGGACAGAACTGGCAAACTGAGGCTAAAGTGGAAGGGGCTAGAGTGAGAGAGGGCCTAGTGATGGTGGAGCAGAGTTCCCAAAGAGGGGGGTAGGACAGCGCAGCGGTGTCTCTCTCTTCTCGAGGAAGGAGGCTGGACTGGAAGAGGAAGGAGAGGCAGGAGTGGAAGCAACCTGAGCCGAGGTGAGAGGAGCAAGGGACACTGGCTGTGCATGTCCGTTTGACCCGAGTCCAAGGGTTAGTTTCCCAGGCTCTTATATTTTCATCTCATTATCCAGATCTCGCAGGACCGACAGGAGGAGCTGTGTCTGGGCTGCAGTAGAAACTGGGGCTGTGTTAAGAGTTTGTTTCCTGTGTGGACCCCATACCGCCTAGAGGAGGGACTGGGCTCTGAAAGAGCTGCCACTGTTTGTTTATCTCACACCACGTCTGAGTGTTTAAGTCTGTAAACAGATCCTGCCTCCGCTTAATGTGTTAGGTACTGGGTAGCTGCCCATGAACTCTTAGAATATGTTCATCCATTTGCTAGAAAAATAGCTTTTTCTTTGCATCTGACCTTCAGAGTCACTAAAGAGAGGAACTCATACTCCTATAGGAGTCACTCAGAGCAACAGTGATTCACCTCTTCCTTCCTGTAGTGGTCCAGGACTCTGTCAACAACTATACTCTACTGGAAGCCAGGCCTTGGCCCTTATCCCCAAATCACCCCTGAGGGAACTAAGGCCGGGTAACTGGAGAGACTAGGTAGGGTCACAGATTAGAAAGAAGAAATGCAGGTAGGAACTAAATTCAGACCTGCTCTTCTCTGTTTGAGGCAGGATGGGAATTCAGATCTGCTTTTTAGTTCTCTGTTTCCCCGCCAAGGCATCGTCATGAGGCAAGATGCCTGCTGTAAAGGCTGTTCTCCATCCATTTGATAGTTTTGGACTGACTACTATGACTGCTTCTTTTCAGACCTGGTTATGGCTCTGCCTTCTTGTACTGAAACCAAATTTCAAAGGGGAAAATATAATTGTCCTGAAATATGGCCATTTCCCACAGTCAACCCCACCGCAGCACACCTTAGACCATGCCTCCTTAACAAAATCATTTGGAAGCTTTACTGAAGGAGATGGGACCTGATTGCCCCCCCCCACTCCGCCCCATCCCCAGAGACAGGCGGTGAGCTGAGTTTTCTGGATGTGCTAAGGTAAATGTCAGGGGTGCTTTCTCAGTGAGCCTCGGCCACTAGTCTTATTTTCACTCGCACCAGAAATAATCGCAGCGGTCAGGCAAACATATAATCTAAGGTGAAGAAATTGCAGGGCAGAGTGAAGGGAGATGCATTTTGACAGTCTTGCCATTTAAACAGTGTGCCGTGTGCATGTATTTGATTTAGGTCAGAAATACCAAAACATAACAAAGCCAGAAAAGGGTGCGTGGAGATGATGCCATTTGTAGGGTATGTGGGTACTGTCACTAACCAGGGCCATCTTTGATCTCTGTCACCTGCTGCTAAGGAAATGCAGTATTATAAATTATATAAGATGTCAGGCTCATAGAGGCATGTCAAAGATGGATCCAGGTCAGAATACCCACCAGGAATCTGCAAAATAATCCAGCCATTCGGCGTGGGGATAGCTCAATGGGTCTTCCTTATATTTAACCACCTAAGAAGGTCCTGTGAAGCTGCCAAGGTGACACAGAGGGGCACTCGGAGCTTATTTAGTGGAGAGTGCAAAGGTGCTTTCTGTAGCCTGCAGGCTTCTGTAGGCGCCAGCCTTGTGTCATGTGGCACACCATTCACTGCAGTGAGAAGCGTGTCATGCCTTTAGTTTCCCAAAGGGGGCCTGTCAGCAAGTTTCCTAAAGGAAAAAATAGCTGTGCCCTAGTCAAACTTCACTCAGAGTCCTAGCCAATCAGATAGCATCAGGCCACTATGGGGAGGATCTTGGGGCTTTGCTGAAATAATGGGCTACTGATAACTACCAATAGGATTAATTTGGCTTTTATTCTTTTGTGGTGCTGAGGATTAAAGTCAGGGCCTCACATATGCGAAACACATTAGCTGCTACTGCTGTACCATGTGCTGAGCCCACCAACAGAATCTATTAGTACTCACCAAGAGGATAGGCAATGACCACCGGCGTACGGCCTGAATGCCCTCTGGCTAAGTCCACCTTCGCTTCTCAATACCCATTCTTCATCTTGAGTTCAGGCTGGGTTTCTCCGGTCTGTGTAAAGGTTTCTGAGCCTGAATTTGAAGAAGGGAATTAGTGCGTAACGATGCACTCCGTGTTATTGCACTAAAGGTGTCCATACCGTGTGCTCTGAGCAGACATCTCGATTTACCACAGCGCCCACCCATGAAACCTAGGTTCGGACTGGGAACCGGCCACAAAGGCTCTTTGCAGCTGTGATCAATCAGTCAACAGGGCTTGGCAAGCAAAAGAACACCTGCCTCCGTGCTGTGCATGCATTTAAAATGAGTTCCTCAAGGATGGAAGGCCAGCTACGGGCTCCTCACGTAGCTGTCTGTCTCTGTCATCCCGGAGAGGTCTGCTGTTAAGTTGGCATATGTGTTTTGAGAATGGTTACAGTGGGCAGATATAGGTATGTTTTTAAGAAGTTAAAAAAAATCCATAATGACTACAGATAATCACAGCTGTGGGTTAAAGGAGGACTGATGCAGCAAGGTGTGTTCACAGCTATAAAAACTACTCCTGCAGTTAATTGGCTTTTGAGAGCTGGGATAAAATGTGCAAGCATCTAATTAGATCTATTCCCAAATTGGTTTTTCTTTTTTCTCTCCTACACACACACACACACACACACACACACACGCTGTTTTCCCTCTTGCTTTTAGTTATAACATATATACAGGAAGTCAGACAGCATGCATAACTGACATCTATCACTTTGTGTCCACCATAATGGCACTGGTAAGGTGGCTTAAGAGCTCTGGTTTAACCAGCACATGGCCTGGGTTTGATTTCCCTACCCTTCCCTTGAGTCATTTGATCCTGGCCAAGTTATTCCATTTTTTTTTTTGAAACCTCAAAGTACTTAGCAGGAAAGTAGGTCTAGCCCCAGGCCTGGGTTATTGTGAGGATGAAAATGCTATTATTACATAAATGGATATAAAATATACCCCCAGTCTATACTTTAAATAAGGAATTAAAGTAGAAAAAATTGAACAGAAAAATATAAACATTCCTTCTGTAGTTGAAGTTTGTATGAATCACAAGATTATGGACAAGAAATCACTAACTAGGAGAATATGGTATTTGATTTGGGTCTAAAATATCCCCCAGATGCTGTATACTAATGGCTTAGTCACCAGCCTATGGCACTCTATTGGAAGGTGGCGAAATCTCTAGAACATGCCCTTGAAGAGGATACTGAGATCTTTTCTCCAGCTACTGTGTGATGAGCAGCTTTACTCTGCCGCGCCACACCCCCAACAGGCTATTCTCCCGTGTGTGGGTCCAGAACAACCGGGCCAAACGACTGTGGACTGTGACTGCTGAGACCATAAACCTAAATCAATCTTTCCTTGTTCCAGTAGGTCATCTCGGGTGTTTTGTCCACAGAAACTGGCAGCTGCCTAACAAATGGTGCTCTTTTTGTTGCCTTCACTGACCCTGACCTTCTAGGAAACAGAACTCAATTATTGCTGGAACTACATGTCCTAATCCACTTTTGTCTGCTGAGAGAATGGTTTTCTATAAAGCTGTGTTTGATCAAATATTTCTTATTCACACCCAGTCACCCAGCATCCACCCAGCCATCTATGTAACAAGCGTTCAGTGCTTTGTATAAGCTAACATGGGCCTCGGTGCTGGGAGCAATGAAGCTCACAAAGACAATGTCCCTGTCCTCACTCATGGAGCCATGTACTTCAGATTTGCAGTTTTGATAAAATGATTTGTCTTTAATGCAAATATGGACTGAGGTGACACTGGTGGCATCCGAGCTGAGGTCTCCTTACTTCTCCCCCTCCACCCTATCCCATCTTCCACATCTATGTAATATCCCAGTAGTGAAAGGTGACTGATTTCTCAATAGTCGTAAAATAGGAAAAATAGCATTTTAGAAACTGCAGCTTGGTATTTAAAGCATATAAGTTTGTGCTTGTTTTCAGCCAGATTGTAATCTCAAGGCCACTTCTTTCTACCCAGAGTTCTGAGTGGAATTTAGAAGAGAAATCTGTGAAGGTGAAATGACCCCAAAACTGTCCAATTGTATGAGTTAAGTCTCAAAAGATGATTAAAATCTTGACCTTAGATGCCTTAGTATGCTCCGCAAACTGGGTTGCCACATGTTCACAAAGGAATCCGTGATGTGGTCGTTGTGCCTTGCTGGTAGTGGCAGGGTCTGCAAGACACAGACTTCTTCCATGGCTAGACTTTGTGTTCTGGTGTAGCCTGGTGAGCACAGAGGAGCAGTAGGTATCCGTTTCTCGTGCCACAGTGGATCTGGCCAGCCTCCTTGCCACAGCACCTGAGATGCTCTCATTTTGCTTGATTTAATTTCTCCCTCCAGAAGGAGAGCCTGCAGTCGATGTTTGCGAGTGCGCCTTCAGACACTGTTAGCAGTTCCCTTCAGCGCGACAAAGCTCAAGAGCTTTAGGTTAGATTGACTAAGAGCTGCAGAAGGGGGTGTGGCCAGAGTCCCCTGAGACAAAAGGACTTCTGCGCTGAGGCCAGTGTGGGTTCTGGTACTTGCCTAGATTGCTGCCACACAGGAAGAATTCCAGTTGTGAATTTCTAACTGTGTAACTTTAGTCAGCTCTCCCTACCTCTCTGGACCTGTTATCCAGAGTGTGTCCTCATTAGAAAATGAAAAAAATATCACGAAGGCTACACATGATGAAGGGTTGTTCCCTTCAGGGGTTTATCCCATCCCTGTGTCTTTACACTTACTCATAATTTCAAGTTTCGTCAGATTGTTTTCTTTTTTGCTCATATAAAAAAAGTTTTAAGTCTCTTACTAAATATATTTCCTGTGCTCTACAATAATAGTAAACAAGCATATCAACTGCCAAGGACCAAGTAACCCTTTATGCTGATTCGGCTCTTATTCCCCAGAAACCTCACACGATCTCATTCCCAAGAGTTTAATAAGAGACCGACACCTTTATTGTTTTTTGTTATTGTTGCATGTTATCTCCATAAACATGGGTTTTTAGAAAAATGTTAGCTTACTAATCTGCCAATCTCCATTTTCAACTCAGTGTGAAGCATGGGCAATCCTTAGTTAAGGAAAAGTAGAGAGAAGCAAATGCTTGTCCTTAAGACAGAAATCAGGGGCAAGCTGTGTTTGAAGAGGTCACGGCTGGGATGCAGGAATGCAGGCTGAGGTTCTGTGCTGATGGCTCATAACGTTTAGCAAGTGCATGATGATTCCGGCACCTTTTTGAAAATCCAGAATCCTGTGCCCCACATCAGGTAGGTAGGGATGCGGGTAATGCTTACCCAGGGCCAGAGACTGAATCACATTTGAGCAGCTACCATTTTTAAGATATCTGCTGTATTAGTAAAACATTTATTTGGAAATGTATAAATGCATGTGTGTGATCACACACACCCATAATTGTTGCTATTTTTATAGGACAAAAATGTTGGAATATCACCGATTTCATATAACCTAATAAGACGAAGCTTGGAGGAACGCAAAGGAACAGGGCAGGGGGGCAGGGTAACTACACAGTTATGTGGCAGGATCGCAACGCTGAGAGGCAGAAGCCACTGTTCACTTGGCTCTGCAGCTGTGGAAGCTAAGGAAAATGGCCAAGCCTAAGCCTCCCCAACCTGTCAGTGTGATGTGTGTGCCTCATCAAAGCCCATGCTCTCTGCAGCAGAGTGCCGGCTCTCATTAACCCTTACTGGTGGGTTGGTCTGATTCATTTAGAACCCTGCAGCAATAAATGGACGGCGATTGGGATGTGAAGAGGCCGGGCCTGAAAGCGTGTGTGTGTGTGTGTGTGTGTGTGTGTGTGTGTGTGTGTGTGTGTGTGTGTGTGTGTGTGTGTTGTGAATGATGTATTTGTTGTTTATGCGTATGTGTATATGGGATTTCTTAGAGCATATTACATCATAAGAAGTAGGTAGATGGAAGCTGGTCACAGTCAGAGGATGTAAAGGCGCTTCCTAAATGAGAACCACGCACATGAGGCAGTGGGAGCTGAAGGGAGCAGGGAGTGCTGGAGTATTCAGCCCATTTCTGCCAGTTCCTCTGGCTGGAGGTGAGTGCTCAGGTGGCTGGGGAAGGGAGGAGGCAGAGTGAGGACACAACAGCAGCACATTTCTCTGGGTGCCCTGAGCGTGCAGGAACTCTGTACGCCATCTCGTTCTGATCCTCTCATCACTGAGCTTTGAAGGGCCTGTAAGCAGGCTACCAGGGGAAAATTCTACACCAGTGCCTGTGCCTGCATCTCTGCAATGTGCTTAGCATGGTTGGGTCATTGGCAGCCTCAAATTTTTAGAAGCATAGGTAGAAATATATTCAGGGTGGAGGGGTACATTGTGAGCATACCAAACACCCCAAAAGCCTTCTGAATGCAGACCCACTGCTCAGAAAGCCTCAGGCTTTGGGCATTTCAGGTGCTGTGGATGCTCAGCCCCTCAAGTCCATAACCTGAGGACTTGGGACTCTGATCCCATGCATGTTAGACAAAAAATACCCAACCTAGAATAGTAAAAACATTGAAGTGATCTGCTATTCCTTCCAAAAGAGTAATAATTAATGGAATCTTATATTATTGTGAAAAATAACAGTTGCCAACACTAGAAACATGGAAAAGCTGTATTTGCCTTACACGGTGATAAATGTTCATTACAGAAGCTGGAAAAAAGTAGTAAGATAATTCTACCTTCCCCAAACTACCATTGGTACTTGGCATTCTCTCTCTCCCTGTCCCGATCCCTCTCTTTCCCTGTGTGTGTCTCTCTGTGTGTCCACTTAAAAATTATGGTCATAATTATATAGTTTTATATTTTATATGTATCATTGAATGTTCCAGTGAGGAATTTTATTATGCATGTAATTAAATATTCTCAGAAAAGTTAGCATCTATATAATAGTCCACGTTATAGAGAAAGAATTCTTTCAGTGGCTTGTGTAGAGTTCATGATTAGAAAGTTGGTCTATGTAATAAGAATGCTGGAATATTGACACTGTCTCCTATTTTCTTTAAGGTGACTATTTTCATAATTTAATTTTAAAAAATGATCTTTCAACCTGGCATTCATTCATTCAATAATTAACATGTTTACCATCTTAAAATTCCCAAACTTACCAGTTGATAATACAACTATGCTTCTGCTTCACATCTCCCCTGGCTTTAGGTCTACAAAGAAATAATTGTTGGACTGGGAGTGAGAGGGCACAGTGCCCTCCTAACTCCATCACAGCTTCTTTATTAGTTTATTAATTAATTTTACATACCAAGCACAGTTTCCCTTACCCCCTCTCCTGTCCTCTCCCCCAACATCCATTCTACCCCTTCCCATCTCCTCCTCTGTCTCCATTCAGCTTCTTAAAACCCAGGGAAACTGCCCTCCCCACGGCCCCAGAGCAGCGGAGAACCGGGGAGAATGAGAGTCCTGTGTGCTGTGAGATAGGCCCCCTCCACCCCTATCTGCAAGGAGGATTACTCCATCAATGTAATAATCATGGAAACAAGACGGACTTGTTCTATTAGGCTTAAATTATTCTTGTTGATTTATTAACACAATAATTTTTTTTCTTTGAGCACATTCACAAACAAACCAAGAGGGACAACCCAGGCTGTCCTAGACTTTGGGGATCAGTGGCTTTGAAGTGTGATTTAATTCAGAGCCTGCTCACATTTGTGTGTGGCACCCGCAGTGCTATGGAGGAGGAGCACAGAAGCTAGGCTGAAGCTGTGTTGTTCGAATTTGTCATGTGGGTGAAAAGGAAACAGAGAAGGTGATGGGCACTTCTCTACTGCATCCCCTGGTTCCTAAGGCCAGCAGCGGAGAAGGCTAGAGAGAGGCATCCTGATCTGTAAAAGTTTTATCTCCTTTCAGGGAACCATCCTGTCATATTCTGTTTATAAATCTCTATCAGAAGAAGGCTCCAAACTCTTTTGGAAGAGTCACTTCGAATTTAAGATAAAGAACAGGCAGGTGTGGCCACACATGCCTCTGGTCCCAGAATCCAGGAGGCAGAGTCAGATCTCTGTGAGTCTGAGGCCAGCCTGGTCTACACAGGAAGTTCCAGGCCAGCCATGGCTACAGAGTGAGACCCTGTCGCAAAATAAAACAAGGTCAAAGATAGATTATAAAATAAACTATCTCAAAAATAGTCATATGTAATGGTGGGAACTCCAAACTTTCTGCTGTGACAACTACATTTAGGAGCTGGGGAGATGGATCCATTTGGTAAAGTCTGTGCAGTGTAAGCATGAGGACCTGAGTTCAAATCTCTGGCATCTATGTAAGAGCCAGGCATATCATGCCTGTCTATACCTCTAATTTTGGGGGTAGGGAACAGAGACAGTTGGGTCCCTGGAACTCCCTGGCTCAGTTGGTAAGCTCTGTGCCCAATGAGAAACCCTGGCTCAAAAGATAAGGTGGAGAGCAACAGTGGAAGGCTCCAGACATCAGCCTGTGGCCTCCACACACATGATGTCACACATGTATATGCATATCCACATCCACACATGTACACATGCAAAGACATGCAGTACATGAATACATACAAAACAAACAAAACCCTTGTGGTTATGTGTCTGGCTCCAACATGTATTTCTAGGATACATTTAAGAATCTTGGCTGTGTACTGACAGGTTCTTTCAGCTCCAGGAATCTGGTGTTGAACCTCCTTGGGTACCTTGCAGAATAGACCTCAGAGCCTTTGCACAGTATCCCCCTGTAGCATGAGGGGCCTGGTTGGTTTCTGTCCTCCCACCAGGTCCCACAGTCATTAGGTCCCAAAAACAAAAATCACACAGAGGTCTCCAGAAGATTATAAACTGATTGGCCCATTAGCTCAGGCTTCTTATTAGCTCTTGTAGCTTATATTAACCCATTATTCTTATCTATGTTAGCCACATGGCTTAGTACCTTTCTCAGTGGGGCAGGTCACATCCTGCTTCTTTGGTGGTCTGGGCAGGAATCCCCAGAGAGCTTCCTGCTTCCCAGAATTCTATTTTCCTTGCTCCACCTCTACTTCCTGTCTGGTTGTCCCACCTATACATCCTGGCTAATGGCCAATCTGTGTTTATTTAAATCATGATACAGACAATTCTCCCGCACCATCCCCCCAACATTCTGCATCCTTCAAAGACTAAGGAAGACATTTTGCTTGCCGGAAATCCTGCCACAGCTACTCAGATTATGACATCTGGAGTTTTGATAAGATTCTATGAATATCAGGTGATGCCACCGTGTTGATATTGTTCTTCGGTTATGAAAGCCTCCATCTCCAGACAAAGGAAGTCAAGGATGTGTTACAGTTCTTTGGGTCCTCATTGCCTAATATGTAGTAGACACTCAATGCCATTTATATCAAATGCAAATGAACTAAGCAAGTTGTGTTTGGGAGGGGCATTTTATTTTTTGTTTGTTTGTTTGTATGGGTGTGGTCAGTTGAAGCAAACCCTGAAGTTTGCACATGTTAGCAAGTTCTGTACCACTGAGCTACATCCCCAGGCCCAGCACGTGACTATTGCTAAGATGTGCTGAGGGCTGAGATGGATGTAGAGTGTGGAGAGGACCGGAGATCCCTTTCCAGGACCCACGTGGGCAGCTCACGGCCTCCCGTAATTCCTGCTCCAGGGGGCTCTGACAACCTCTTCTGGCCTCTTCGAGAGCCTGCATTCACGTGCACGTACTCATGCACATATACACATATTTAAAATTAACAAAATAAATCCTTTTATTAGAAAGATATAGTAAGCAGGCTTACATCGCAAGCCTGCACCTTGCCCATCTGCTAGAACAGTGGTTTTTAGCCTGTGGGCTGAGACCCCTTTGGGGGAGTCTCATATCAGATATCCTGCATAGCAGATATTATTTATATTATGGTTCATAACAGTAACAAAATTATAGTTATTAGGTAGCAGTGAAATAACTTTATGGCTGGGGGTCACCACAACATGAAGAACTCTATTATTGGGCCATGGCATTAGGACGGTTGAGAACCACTGGTTGAGAAGGGCAGGCAGTGTGTTATGTGGCTCCTCACACTTTTCAGATACCCAATTGATATTCTCAGACTCTGTCTTAGAATATGTTTGGTCCTGTACTCAATCCTGACCCACCTGGCAGGGAGACAAGAGTCCTCAGTGTGTCTCACAGTGAGAAGTCCATGCCTGGCAGCTTGACTTAATCCATTCTAGAGCCCCATTTAACTACTCTTATTAGCCTAGGAAGAAAGAAAGACTCGAAGAAATTTGTTGTTTTTTTTTCTGGGATTGGGGGCTTTTGAACCAGTGTTATCCCAGAAGAAAGCAAAGAGACCACCCCCACACTCCCCAGTTTTAAGCCTGGGCTTCACTCCTGTGGTCGAGTGGTTTGACTGTTGCTGTTTCAGAAGACTGTTAAAGTCCTGTGCGCAGAGCTTTCCTCGTCCCAGTCGTAGCAGGCTGTGCCCGGGCAGCCTCATTAGTATGCATATTAGACATATGTGCATGAGCTTTCCAGAGTTGCTCAGCCTTGGCTCTAAGTCATTCTTCGTAGGGGGATATGTTAGTCAGGTTTTTAAAAATGCTTTTATTAGCAGATATGGATTAATAGTGGGTTTTATCATTTTTACATGTACATAATGCATTTAGATCGTATCCCACCTCTTACCCTTTCTTGATCCCCCCACTCCTGCTAATCCCTTTCCTCTTCCTTACTAGTCCTCTTCTACTTTCTCTTGCTTCTTTTGGGGTTGGAGGGTGTGGCTCAATGGGCTTTATCTGAGCTCTTTACAGGAGTGGAGTACCTTACCAGTGGCTACAACACAAAAGAAAATCTCTCTCCTTCCTCATCAACCATGATAAATCTTTGGAGGGAAGCGGGGGACAACGGACATGAGCCCCTTCCCTTTCCAGAGGCCCAATCTCACGGCACTCTTATTCGGGCGATCACAGATTCTGTGTATCCAAGAGCGTAACAGCCATATCATGCCTAGAAGGGGGAACTGCACATCAGTCCTGCCCCACGCCAGCCCAACCTCAGCCTCTTCTCCTTGATTATTTTAGTATTTTGTCTTTGTGACAAAATACTTTAGAGAACTAAAGGAGGAGAGATTTATGTAGTCTCACAGTTTCAATCCAAGCCATTGCTTAGGGCCTGAGGCAAGATAGATCATGGCAGGGGGAGTGTATGGTTTCCAAGGCATACCTCCCTTCCAGTGGTTTGTTTCCTCCCATGAGGCCTCGCCTCCTCAGAGTCCATTCAGCTATGAACTCTTCAATAGATTTATTCATTGATAAAGTCAGTGCCCTTGTAATCCAATCCCCTTAATAGTTCTACCAGTCAAGAACCAAGTTTTCAACACATAAGCCTTTTTGGGAACTGTATGTATTTAACCATAGCACATGGACTGTGTAATGTATGGAGTTCAGTGGCATCCCTGGCCTTTACCTCCTCTGTCTACAGAGTGTACACACACACACACACACACACACACACACACACACACACACACATAACAAATGGCTCCAGATATTAACAAATATCTTGGGTATGGTAATAAAATGGTCCCCAGTTGAGAACCAGTAACATACATACACTCTAATATGTAGAAATCAATACATTTAACATATAGTCTCAGACTTGTATAGCATGGAAAGTTCTGTTGGGCTTTCGTTTGTTACATCAAAACCATGTGTTTTAGGAATACCTGTCCAGCTGACAGATGTGATGTGATTATGTGTATAAAGCCACACCTCAATGAAAAAGGTAGCCTCCTGGGAAAATGACAAAATTAATACATATCTGCCTGTAGCTAGGTGAACATTACATTGAGAGAAGAGTCATCCTTTGTCCTTTCCTCTTCTAGATCTTTCCGTTTTGAGCATCCTTTCCCACCAGTTCATGTCTGACATTCTGGCTCAGACACACCTCTAATGGTCTTGGTTGGAAGTAACCGAGCTGATGGGGATTGCCCAGGACATGCCAGACGCTGTCCTCAGCCTTGACTTCCATTGTGTTCTTTGTCTTGATGATAATCCCACTAGGCAGACACTGCTGATCCCACCATGTAACACCTGGAGAGCCAGATATGGACACGAATACACACACAGCACTCAAGGGTGGAGCTCACTCCTAGCCACGTCCTTGTATCAGTGCCCAAAGATCCCATACGTTTGCTTTTCAAGGACCTCAAATGACCACAGTTCTAAGCTAAATTCTAAGTTCTAAGACTTGTGTCGTCTTCTGCTGCTGGCTGAAAGCAACAGGGTCACGCATTCAGTTTTTGAGACATACGGGTAGTTCCAGCAGAGGCAACCAGAAGTGTGAGGGAAGGCTTTTGCTCCTTCTGCTGGCATACCCAGGATAGAATGTATGCATTCTAGTTTTATTTTTATAGCAATTAAGTGAAAGATGTAATTAGTTCTCTTGTTTCACATAATGGATTAAGCCGTAAAAACCAGAGTGCTTGGCTAGAATCTTTCTCCCCAAATTTAGACATTTACGGAAAGAAGTGATTAGTTAGAGGCTTAGAAAAGGCTATGGTTGCTACTGAGGCTTCCCTCTGCCGCTGCTGTTAACATGGGCTCATGGACCTTTTGAGAAATTGCACATGGTGCATGGGGCCTTTTCAGGACATTCCAGTAGCTTCTTGTTCTTCTCTAATTGAAACATGATCCCTTGTCCCCCAGGGACAGTTGGACACCGACGTAGCCTAGGCTGTACCAGAATGCAACCATCCCCCTTTCTGGTCCATTCTCCCTTACTTTGCTCTTTTGCCCAAAGATGTGACGCTTTTCTGAGGGCCATAAAGGGAGCTTTCTGGGGAGTCTTCCAGCACAGGCCAGCCTTCCTGGGCTCTGGACAGAAGGCTACTGTCTTGCTCTCGAACAGTAGAAACCAGCAAAGCATTTTAGACTAGAAAAGATACATGATCAGGTAGACATGTTTGTAGAAAGGGCACTGTCTTCAAAATGGAGAATGTTTTAGGATGGTCTAAACTAAAAGTGACCAGTTGGAAGGCATGCTGAGGCCAAGGTAAAGAACAGACAGTTTGGGTGTGAGGTGGTATGGTGGACCTAACTAAATGAACGAAGGCCCGGCTGACTGAGAGGACATGGGACTTGGTGGAGAAAGATGGTGTCTCCGTTGCTGCCACAGTGCTACCTGACAAATGGTGGGTGTCCGGCTGCTTACCCTGATACCGACAGAAGCAACGTCTTGTGGAAGAAGCAGTGTGATAGGAGTGGAAGATGGCATGCCCCTTAGGGACGCATTACAACAGCCGCAAGGTGCTATGGAATAGGCCATTGGCCATCTGGGTGTGAAGCTCTGCAGAAGGCTGGCACAGGGATACGCCCCTTGGATCGTTAGTGCACAGATCCTTAAGGAGATGGGAATGGGCAGATGGTGCTCCACTAGCTGGGTCTTTTCCTCAGGTGTCACACAGCTGGTCTAGGGCAGAGGTGTACGGCAATGTTTCAGAACACACTGGGAGGCCATGGAGCAGGGAGGACACATTGCAGCAAGGACGGTCTCTGGGCAGGTGGCCTCCGAGATGAATGATGAGCTTAAGACCGCCCGACATGTGCCTCCCACATGTGCCTCCCTTCACCTTCATATTTTGGTTGTTCAGAGGCTTCTGAAGCCACTTCCTGCTGTGGCTCCAAGAATAGAACAGGCATTTTTGGATGCTTCCTCTCCTTGGCTCTATACCCCATGCTATCTGAGGAGCCCCAAATGAAGATGGCCTTTCTCCCTCCTTAGTTACCCGACCTACAGCTTTTCAATTAACTACCTCACAACTATTGTATTTCTAAAACTGTTACTGGACCCTCAGCTCAAAGGGGGGGTCTTCCTTTGGGACCATTTCCGCTTTGTCCCTGTTTCGGGCTAGCATACATGGCTGTTAGGAATGTTGGGGTCTCCGTTTCACTCACTGATCATGAGTAGCGACCCAGGGAGGATGAGTTGTTGGAGCATATGGCCATTCCATTTTTATTTCTTCGGAAACACTGTTCTGTCTTCCACAGAAGCCACGTCCCCCCCCCCCCACACACACACATCCCTATCTGCAATGCTCTCTGGTTCCAGTTTCTCCAGTCTTGCCCAAACTGCTTCCTGATTTTCATACGATAGCCACTCTGTTGGCCGTAAGATGGCATCACCTACCTCTTCCCAACTGCTCACCGACTAGCGCATACATTGGGTATTGACAGATTGAAATCATAGCTTTCCATACAGCCAGCTGTGCAAGAGCACACAGGTCATGTGACCGCCTAACCTTGCTTATGAAGACAAGCCTGCCTCATTGAAATGCACACAATAACCTGTGAAAATGAGAGGAAATGGACCTTTGGGAGTTCAGAAATGTTGCAGTTCAAAGTGAAGACATGCTTTTGTTTCTTTTTTAATTTTGCTCTGTAATGGCTGTATTAATATTCATGGAGCTCTTCAGAGGAGGTTGTCATTTGGTATTGAGTCCATTACAGGTGTCACTGGGTTCAGAGCGTTGCTGCAGAGATTAAATTGCCCCTGCTCCTCTAGTGCTCTTCAGATTAACTGTGCTCGGGGGTGAGTTCCGTCACTCATCTGCCAGAAACCGAGACATGCTTACTAGAAGTGCAGAAGTCAGGGCGAATGCTCCTGCAGAAATTCTGCAGTTCAGACATAGGGAGTCACATTTTTTGTGCACTTGTGGGGGACAGGGCCTCTGAGACACTTCCAGTTTCAGTGAATACTACACTGAGGAGCGGCTTTGCTGTTCTCAGAGTAGGTTGCTTGTATTTCTTGACACTCTGTCCTGGTGACTTTCACATCAACAAAAGTCCAATGGGTACTGTAGAAATAATCAGTGCTGGCAAAGCTAGAAGGCCCTCCTTCCTTCTTCTCTATATCCTGGGAAAAGCTGGTCAACAGAGTGTCAGGAGCCATGGGATGCTGAGCTGCTGAGCAAGACCGAGTCCTGTGGTGACCTGGTCTTGATGGACAGACCAGTCTCTCTAGAAAAGTTGGCTGAAAACTAAAGGAAAGTCATGTATTAAATTGGAAGTGCTATATTCTCTACGCATAGAGAATATGCATGTGTTCTGTGAAGTAGGACAGGCTTATGGCCCTGCCCTGGTTTGATAACCATGTAATTATATTAATCTGCATAGTAACCTTTTTACTTCTAAATTACATGGAATGTTTTCACTTCGGAGGATAGACATTGTATCTTGAGAACCGTGTTAACAGCAGGGCGGCTTCGTACTTCAGCCTCTAAGGGAAGTGCTGCTGTTGTCCCCTTTGCTACTGAGATGGAACAGTCACCTGTCAGATGTTTTTGCTGTTATTATTGTTGTTTTAATTTCAATGTCCATTCTTTTGTTTGTTTGGTTTTGGTTTTGGTTTTGGTTTTTCGAGACAGGGTTTCTCTGTGGCTTTGGAGCCTGTCCTGAACTAGCTCTTGTAGACCAGGCTGGCCTCGAACTCACAGAGATCCGCCTGCCTCTGCCTCCCTCAATGTCTATTCTTATGGATGGGGAAAATAAGTCATTTCTAGGTAGAAAAGTGACAGTTGGAGCTGGCTATTCTTTTTACCTAAATTTATTATCAATGATAGAATCAATACGTGCAAGATTCTGTAATCCATTTTACTTAGGGTCTTCTCAATTTGGGTCATTTAAAGTTTATAGCAGTGGTTCTGAACCTTCCTAATGCTGCGGCCTTTATAATACAGTTCCTAAGGTTGCAGTGACCCACAACCATAAAATTATTTTTGTTGCTACTTTATAATTTTGCTACTGTTATGAATTATAATATAAATATACCTGTGTTTTTCAATGGTCTTAGGAGAGCCCTGTGAAAGGGTCATTTGATACCCCCAAAGGGGTCATGACCCACAGGTTAAGAACCATTGGTTTATAGGATAAGATAGACTTGAGATTTATGTGAAAAGGACTCTAATTTAGAAATGAAATGGCCTGGCCTAGGGCTGCCAAAGGCCAGAGCAAAGCTTAACAGAAGGCAGTATGTGTCATCTGATTTCAATTTCTGCTCAAGAAAACATTTATTTCCCAAGAAATAAGCTAAATTGGATAAACAACCTTGTATGGAATTGGCAATGACAATAAGTGTTGAGTAATTGTTTTCTGTGGTGCTCCTGTCTGCCGATGCCATTTTGCTAGGCTGGTTTTTAACTTTCTTATTTTTTGAATATCAGTTTTATAAGAGAGCACTGTCATATATTTAAGCTGGGAATTAAAAATTTCTATTTGGGGGAAGGGTGAGATGACTCGGCAGTTAAGAGCACTGGTTGCTCTTCCAGGAGACTTGAGTTAGAGTCCCAGCTAGCACATGGCAGCTCACGACTCTCTGTAACTCCAGTCCCAGGGCATCTGATGCCCTCTCCCAGCCTCCATAGATACTTCAAACACATGGTACACATAAACATAATAATAAAACAAGTAATTTTAAAATATCCATTTAGACAGATTTAGTTTGTTCTCTCTAAACAGACCAAGCACACGATATGCATATACACATGCATGTGTGTGCAAGTGTGTGTTTGTCATCCTCATATTGATAGTTAGCCTTTTGATGAAAGCAGAAATAGAAGTAGAATCATTACAAAAAAAATCAGTGGTTTAAAAGTGCGGATGATATTTACATTAAAAAGTGTAATCTTGCCTTGGTTGAAATCTAATATTCAATTTGACTTACAGGGATCAACTAATTCCTCTTAAGTGCACATGGACACTCTCCTCAATATTTGGAGCACAGCAAGTGATAACAACTGGTGCTTCCTGGGGAGAAGAATGAGTAACCTAAGTTAAGAAAATGACCATTAATTTTCTGGTAGAGATCAAATAGCAGAAATGATTAGTATAGTAACCACAGTCACCTAGACCCTAGCCTCCTAGACCCATAAATAGTACAGTATAGGATGGGAAGAGCCACTGTAGCCCCAAACCAACTCCTCTCAAGGCTCCAGTGAGCCTGTGGGTCTGTGGTAGACGATGTTCTTCATGAAATGTCCTCGATGATGCAATGACGTGCCATAGCCCACTCTACTCCACATCTGAAGTTACTCAGGCCCTGGGGACCCAGGTCACACTGTATAGATCAGTGGCATCACTCTTACCATGTAATATCCCTATGTCCCTCCAACCCTGAGCCAGTGATCCTCACACCCAGTCAGTGTGCAGCTTGTCATGAGCCTGCAGTGAGCCACACCCTCACAGGAGCCTGCCACTGCAGTGTGGTCCCTATCACAGTGCCTTCCTCCCTGAGGCAAGACCCTGCCGCGTTGTGCATTGGTTTGTCTTGCTATCTTAATTTTCTCGCTGACTTGAAATGATTTCTCTAACCGCAGGGAAATTACAAGAGCATGGTCTTTGGTTGAGGAGTATTTGAAAAGAATTACTTTACATAGAGTAGTCATCCATGGTGTGAAATATGATGCAGTACAAGGAGGAATAAGCCTATTTAGAGATAAAGAGACCGAGAGTTCATTTATATACATTACAGTATATTGTTATAGGTCTATTTCATTATCAGTTATTGCTAACCTCCAGCTGTGCCTAATTGATAAATTATATGTTATCATAGTTTTCATACATTACCATACATTACATAGTATTTATGTATGAAAAAATATAATATATGTAATGTGACTGCCCAAGGTTTCAGGCAACCACTGGTGGACTTAAAAAGTATCCCTGCATATAAGGGTTTGCCCTTGTATCCAATATATACAAAGAATATATTATTATATTTAGCTATTCGTTTTTATTCCTTTCCATGAAATACATCTTTCTTTGTGTCTGGAATATCATTATCTACTTCCTGGGTAGGCAAAGAAACTAAATGAATAATATGTTCACATGTTTAATAATATTAATGATTGATGATGGTTTACTGAGTACCACCTGCTTTACATGCAACCACATATTTTATCCTCACAATAGTGCTCAAAGGGAAGAACTTTTTCTATCTTTCTCTTGATGATAAAGAAACAAAGACTTAGAGATCTAGTATAAAATAGCTAGTAAGTGATAATGGGGCTGTCTGGAAATCAACAGTATTCTAACTACTCTCATTAAAAAAAACTTGATGTGGCATTCCCCTCTATATGCTGTGAATATCCTTGGTTAATAAAGGAACTGCTTTGGGTCTATAGCAGAGCTATAGGGGAACAAAACTAGGTGAAAAAACTAAACTGAATGCTGGGAAGGCAGAGTCAGAGAGAAGCCATGGAGCCACCACCAGAGACAGATACACTAGAACCTTGCCAGAAGGCCATGAGCCTCGTGGTAAAATATGAAATAATGGAGATGGGTTAATTCTAGATTTAAGAGCTAGCTAGCAATGTGCTTAAGTAATTGACCAAGCAGTGATTTAATTAATACAGTTTCTATGTGGTTACTTAGGGAGCCTGAGCAGCCGGGAAACGAGCAAGCAGCCTCCTTACTTCAGCAACTTGCTTAGGATAAAGAAATCACTTTTTAAAAATACAACCAGCTTTTTACTGGGGTCCAAGTCAAAGGTGTGAACACTACACTCAGTTTAATGGGCATCAGTGAGTCCTGCCCATCAGTTGCACAGATCAGGCAGCATTAGATCCAGCTTATTAGAAAGCAAGTGCTAGTTGGACATGGTGGCACACACCTCTAGTCCCAGCACTTGAGAGGCAGAGGCAGGTGAATCTCTGTGAGTTCGAGGTCAGCCTGGTCTATAGAGCTAGTTCCAGGACAGCCAGAGTTGTTACACAGAAAAACCCTGTCTCAAGACAAAAACAAAACAAAACAGGTAGTTTTGCTCAAGTTGGCTATAATAGTAATGACCAAGATTTAAGTCTCTACCTACAGAAACCTGACTGCTAACCACTTACAAGTCTATAGGTGAAAGACAGAAAGTCTTCTAGAATCATGGTAGGCAAAGGCCATGCAGAGTTGTAAAAATTGGTTAAATTCTTCCAAATATTATTTTTAGTGTCATGATAATTGAGATCAAAATAAATAAAGTCTGGAGAGATGACTCAGTGGTTAAGAGCACTGCCTGTTCTTGCAGAGGACCCAAGTTTGATTCCCAGCACCCAAACAGAAGCTCACAACCATCTGTTTGGACTCCAGTTTCAAGGCATCGTCTGATACCCTCTTCTGATGATGTCCAAGGGTACAAGGCATGTACCTGGTGCATAGAGAGGCATGCTGTCAAAACACCCACACATATAAAATATTTCTTAATTAAAAAAAGAAAGAAAGAAAGAAATCAGCAGGTAGGAGAAAAGAAGTGGAAACTCAGAGGAGCCAAATAAGACAAGCCCCATACTGGGGATTGCTAGCCCTGGAGAAAGACGCCCACCTTAGTTTTCATGCCTGCAAGAGCAGTAGATAAGACTTGATTTGTGTGTGCAGAGAGTCATTGAAATTATAAACCCTATAAGATGGATACCTTATGGTCCTTCTCTAGAAGAGGAATTAAATATCCACCACACTCTTCTATGAATTGGTGTTCTGTGTGAGTCCACATCTTCTCTCCTGAGGAGGGCTTCTAAATGAAAGGGTCATAAGGCCATAGACTGATGAATCACATTGACTTCTGTCAATTCTTTAAGTATTACCAAAAGCAAATTGGCACCACGATTTAACCTGGGATTTTAGAACATCAAAGATGAAGGATGCATTTTAAACCTAGATGGGAGAGAGTAAATAGCCACAGGAAATGGTCCTTAAATGAAAAGCAATTGCATTGGCAGGATAGAGCTTTTGGGCAATAATGAAGACTGAAAGACATTAGAATAATCTTTTCAAAATATGAGAAAAGTAATTATTGACCCAGAGTTCTATACCCTCTTAAACTATCACTTCAGGGTGATAATGACATGGGATACACAGCGAGAAAGAAGAAAAATTACAGACAAACACAGCAATCTTCAAAAACATTGTGTTGCATGAAAAGGCCAGAAACAAGAGTAATTACTGTGTGATTCTATTTATATAAAATTTAAAATAGAAAAAAGTTAATGCCTAGGAATAGCTGCCTGAGTGGCAGAGATGGGAACTGACAGACAAGGGGTGTGAGAGAGCCCATCTGGTGAAGTGAAATGTTTTAAGTTGGTCTGGATGTTATTTGCATGGTTGTATACATACCCAAATCTCATTGTCCTGAACAGCTTTTGTTCACACTCGTATGCCATACCTCACTAGTGTGTATCTCAAGCCTCCTCTACAGAAGAATATTGTTTACAAAGGAGTGTATAGAAAAAGAATTTAATTTTGTTTTTTTAAAACACTAAGGAACTACAGAAGGCACATTTCCTGAACAGTGAGATTTTTACCGAAGTCTGGAGTGGGTTTTAATAATGAACGAGAAGGGGATAAGTAGTAAATAAGTATTTTCATTTAAGCAAACATTGACTAACGGCAACAATAATGACTTCATCGGGAAGGCATTAAAGCAAGATAGAATTGACACACTAATAGCCATGGGAGGGAGGAGGTGGGAATTGGAGCTGGAAAAGTCTAAGATCCTTGTTTTACTCTAGAGAAGGTAGGGTGCTGCTTAACTTGAGATGAAACTAAAATCATTTTTAAAGTAGTCACAAAAACAGTAGCAACAGAATATCTGATTTTCATGATAGGAAAGAACTAAAAAGTTATTAGTAAAATAGTAAATTTATTTATCAATCTAGTAAAAATCAGGAGAGTAGAAAATGAAGAAAAGGAATAGGTAGTAAAAGAATGGAAAGAGAGCCAGTTAAATTAATATTCAGAACACAAGGCAATTTATTAATGTATATAACACAAATGTATGCACACACACAAACATGTGCTCACATATACTCCACATACACCAAAGAGGGAGGGGATGATTCCACACAGAAACAATGTTTTAGGAATAAATCACTAGGAAAGTATAGACGTCCTGCGCCTGAACCCTCTAAGTAACTGTGGCAAGGAGAAGCCAGCAATTTTATAGTAACTTAGAAATAGAAATGTTATAACAAACATGGAAATGCAAGCATGCATCCCTCACAAGAACATGATAGCTCAGACAGACAGACAGAAGATGCTCAGAGGATGATTCAAACAACACCTATAGATGACCTTGGCTTCTGACTGTGTAAAGACCCCTCCCTGCCCCACATTCAAGCACTGATAACGGAGTGTAAGGCCACTAAAGAAGTGTCTACAAAGGGTGAGCCAGGCGTCTTCTTAAGACAAAAGCCAGCTAAAGCAAAAGCGCTCTGCAGCATGTGACTTCTCATTTGAAACATCACAATGAAGATGTGTCATCTTCTGCTGTCATCATCCCACCTCGTCACATTCTCTGATAGACTCATAAGTAGTTTTCTTCAAGGGAGGAATGGCATCATCGATGGATACGCCTCCCAACCAGTAGTTTCCATGTTACAAACATTTCTTATTTGGAGGAGTGGAGGAAATCAGGAGGTGGCAGGTGACGGGAGAGATGAGAAATAAATCCCTTGTCCAGAATTTGGTTTATATGTTCTGTGGTGGATTTGGATTTTTTTTCTTCCTGGTCCTCAGAAGATCACCTCTTGGAGAGGTTGGATGAAGTCTTTGGATGAAAGAACAGATTAAACATCTTTCTTCCTGTAGTTACATTATATTTACATCAGTAAGAGCCCACACTGTTGAACCCTAGATTCTCTGTGTGGATTTGAATAAGCACATAGTTTATCATGGTCATTATACAAATTCTACTTAGACATTTATTTGTCTCAGCTTTCTTTTCATGATGTGTGAATAACATCATTCATTATCATGGCTACAGTATCCAAGATTTCAGTGCTCCCAATTTGTAAGCCTAGTGTATCCTTAACTACTCTTAAAGGATGCAGGTTAGCCCCTCACTTTGTTAGACCTCACTGTCTCTTCTGCACCTCTTGTTAACCTAGAAATTCTACAGATCACTCCACTTTTAGGCTAATGGCATGCAGAAATCCCAGAGTAACCCAGCAATCTCCCACAGGAAGCTTTCTTCAGACCCAAAATGATTCCATTTCTTACCATGGATCCCTGCCCCTGAGAATATTTTAGTTAAATGTTCACTGATTTCCCTTCTATGCTCTGCCTTTGCAAATTAGACATCAGACTGTATTCTGGAGTCTTTCTTAACTTCCTTCAGTTCAGGCTTTGATCACCAAATTATGTATCCTGTGGGTGTTTTGGTTGACACAAAAGGAATAAAACAATCTGTCACCGTTTATTTTACACTATAATTGAAGTACTAAAGCAACTATTGAGGGCAAGCTTCATCCTATCACTAGAGATTAAACACAGTGCACAGATCTGTGCTTTTCAAAACAAATGTTACTGGTTCCATCACAGAACAATGAAACATAATGGCACTTGGTCACTCATTCAAGCCTGGGCATCGAAATTCTTCACCTGGTAGAAGCTGCCCCTAGCAGCATTTGTATGACCCCTGAAAGACTGTCCGTCTTAGCGTCTGTGTTTAACATGTCCCTGGTTTCCTATATCTGGCCCAAGACTTCAGACTTTAATATGTGAATAAAATGGACATTTGGAAGGCTGTGGCTCATTCTTGATGACCAGAGGAAACTTCATTTTACTTCACATACTGATATATTTGAACTGATTTCATGCTTTCCACTTTGTATACAGTGGAAGCCACATCATGACAGTGGCAAATCTGGGGGCTGTGTTGAATAATTGCTGTACTTTAGGGTGTCGGATGAAAGACTCAGTTCACTGCCCCTGAGTCCCCATCTAGAGAATTAGCTTATGCTTTTTCCCAAGTAGCAATTCTTGTCATGTGACAAATACAAAAGTAGACTGTGTTGTTGTTGTTCTCCCGGTTTATGCTACATAGACTGTCTCTTCACTTTAATTCAACTTTAGCTTAGATTAATCAGATGCCTAAATCATATACAAAATTTTACAGTTAAGTGGATGATAGCCTCATTATGTAACCAGGTTATATCATTTTTATGAATAACATCAAGGTCACACCACATAAACAAGCTGAGAACTTTATTCCCTAATGAGAAAATCAGATACCCAGGGTGCATTGAGAAACTGCCCAATCTGCCAGTAACCACTAAAATGTGAATTAAAGCAAGCATGACACATCTTCTCTCATCTTTAGATTTCTTATTTCTAAAAGTTGTGATAAAATTTGGGAAGCAACTCAATGGGTTAGGTGCTTACTGTATTCTCTATACCCAAACAGGACCCAGAATGGCTATTTAACCCCAATACTGGGGGTAGGACAGTAGAGATAAATGGATCCTTAGAGTTCAATGGCTGGCCAACCTGGTTGAAAAAGACAAGGTGAAAGTTCACTGAGAAATCCTATCTCAAAAATGAGGCAGGGAGCTAGTGTGATGGCTCAGTGGGTAAAGGCACACTTGCTAACACACCTGACAAATTCTCTCTCTAGAAACCACATGGTGGAAGTAGAGAACCATTTCCCACAAGTTATCCCCTAACCTCCATGAGGATTTCTGTGATGTGAGTACCCACACATTATCACACACACACACACACACACACACACACACACACACACACACATACACACACACATGCACCACAGAAATGACGACGATGATGATGATGACAATGATGATTATGAAAAGGCATTCAGTTTTTGATGTGTCTTGTTAGAAACATAAATTTTCATATGTATTGCCAAAGAATTTGCAAAACTGACAACTATAGCAATTCATATTGCTAATTGTTCTGCCATTTATACTTCCCAAGGATGCGAATGGTCAGTGAGAGATTCCTGTCTCTCTACCCCTTTGTCTACACTAAAGTGATCATATTTTTTTTGTTAAAACTTTTTTCTAGATTTTTTAATTTTTATTTATGTGCACAGGTGTTTTCTTGCTTATATGTCTGTGTACCACAGTCATTCAGTGCCCACAGAGGCCAGAAGAGGGTGTCAGATCCCTCAAAACTGGTGTTCCACATGGTTGTGCCATGTGGGTGCTGGGAATAAAACCAGGGTCCTCTAGAAAAGAAACCTGGTGCTCTTTGCCTCCGAGTCACCTCTCCAGGCCTGAGGTGACAGTTTATAAGTGTTGGGAGCGTGTGAGCCAATTGTTGCACAACTGTAAAAAATTTCAGGGATCAAATGCCCATTTATGGAGATGTTTCTATAACCTGGAAAATGTGTCTACGGAAAAGACAAATGCTATTTTAGGTAGCCCCGGTTTCCACTGCTCACCTCCCCAGACAGGTGATTAGGAGGCGCATGGTGTCCAGCTCAGGGTGGACATCCATTCCTCTGCCCTCCCTTCGTACAGTCTATGGCAGTGGTTGTCAACCTTCCAACGCTGTGGCCCTTTAATACATGTCCTCATGTTGTGGTGACCCCCAACCATAGAATTATTTTGCTGTTGCTTCATACATATGTTGTGAATCACAGTGTAAATATCCAATATGCAGGATATCCAATCTGAGACTCCCAAGGGGGTCATGACCCACAGGTTGAGAACCACTGGTCTAAGCTCAGTGAGCGCTTTGGCTTGATTCCTCTCATGCACTGGAAGACAGTTTTTAGCGAATGTCACTAAAACTTGTTTCCATCGTTACATCATCTACTACTCTTAAAAAAAAAAAAAACTTAAACTGTCTCCAAGCAGCAGAATGATTGTCCGGTGATGAAATGTTCTTGTCTGCTGTTGCCTTGCTTAGTTTTGAATACTTAAATTATGTCAATGGCGCCTTCTCGGGACATGTTTGAAACATTGGAATCCCTACCAGCTCTCTCGGCTGGTTCTCCACACTACCACCTGCTGACATATACAGTACATCCTGAAGATACGTTGTCTTGTGAAGGGAGCCGATGTCTCCACAGATCTTCTTACTACAGAGCTGGGATGAGTTGAGAAAGCTCATACACAAAGGCTTGTCATTGGGACCTAAGGTCGCCACTACACGAGTTTTCAACCTCTAAATAGCTGCCATTCCAAACCATTTGTAAAGTATATGTCCTGTTTGAAAGGCAATGACACAAATCTCACAGTCAAAATCACTCTAATGTAGCGAAGACAAACATGAACCGTTTTCACTGGAGCAGCGCAGAATGCTGCTGGTGTCTCTCCCTCTCAGCACAGACACATCTTTGCTGTCTATTGAAGTTTCCTGCTAGGGCTGTGTGCCGATGGAAGCTTCTGGAGTCTGTCTGCTAGTCTTTTGGGATAGAGATATTTGAGGCCTTCAATGCCATGGGAAGTCACCCGCATTTGCATGTCTTCTACAAGCACGAACCATGCAATGCAGCTTATTGGGGTCTTAGAGTAAAGCATGGATGGGCTCTGGGATGTGACAATCTCAGGTCAGAGCCTGGCTTCACCAGGTACTAAGAATATGACTTTAGCTTACCGAATGCTCTCAGTCTGACTCTTCCTCTGAAATGTGTCGGAAATGTGCGTTTGTTTGACAAAGTAGTGAAGATTTAGGAAAATTTATGTCTATATAAGAATCAATGTGTGGTTATTGCTAGGTCATTAGCACAAGTGAATTGTATGCAATTCAATAGATCAATGATAATCCATGTGATATTCAATAGCCAATATATGGTGATTATAATATTTACGCACTGTCTTGGCTAACAGGGCATGCAGGAGGCCTTTGCATAAGTTGCTTCTTGAATGACTTTAAAGCTGCTCATTGCAAGTGATGTTCATTGGTTAAGTTTCTGGTCTGAACGAGAAGTTCTCATGGGTGACACACACTTCTTCCTCCACTTTCTGCTCATTAGTGTGCCCCAGTGAGAAGGCTCGGAGGTCACTGTTGGGCTGTTGTTTTCTTAGACCAGGAAAGAGAGTCCTTTTCACCAGGAAAGCTAGAAAGACCATAAGGGACTCTTTCCACACTTGTGTGCTCATTAGCGCTATGCTCAACCACATAAATTGAACTGGGTTCTTAATAATTCTGATTCAGACACTTTACAGAGTGTAACAAAGATGTGTTCTATTTCTGCCAGAAACTTGCAATAAAGCATCCACAACAATCTATAAAAATATCTATGCTGATAACTTAGAATTCTCAGCTCATTTCTTTTTTAAAACTTTTTAATAAGTTTTTGAGAATTGCCATACATTAATACACTGTATTTATATCATTCCTACAATTTTTTCTCTACTCTCCAGCTCCTCTCTCACCCTATTCCTTCTCAGATTCATGACTTCTTCTTCTATAATACACACACATACATATACAC
>PVIU01018459.1:0-38968 GCA_004026605.1 Ondatra zibethicus
CAGGCCATGGAAGCGGCGCCTGGTTTCAGTGGGGCACGCGCCAGAACCCAGGATGGCGACTCTGAGGTGGTTGAGAGCCTGTGAGGGCATCTGATCCCTCAGGAAAGCCGTGCTTTCCACGGCAGCTGCCCCGATGCTTTGGCTCTTTAGAAGTGGGCCTGACAGGCTGCTCTTAAAAATCAGCCCTTGTGTGAAAAAAACGAGAGCCAGGGCCTCCATTCCAGGGGTTCTCAACCTTTCTGATGCTGCGACCCTTTAATACAGTTCCTCATGCTGTGGTGACCCCCGACCATAAAATGGTTTTTGTTGCTACTTCATAACTATAATTTTGCTACTTGTTATGAATTGCAATATAAATATCTGTGTTTTCAGGTGGGCTTAGGTGACCCCTGTGAAAGGGTCGTTAGACCCCAAAGGGGTCGGTACCTACAGGTTGAGAACCACTGCTCTATTGAAAGCCAGCGCTCATACAAAGGAGCTGCACCCTCCAACCGGCAGTTTGCCGAATTCCTAAAGGCTGGCTCTCTAGTGCTGAGGGTCTAGAAGCAGCTGGCGGCAGTGACCTTGGGCCCCTGGTTGGAGGTTCCCAGCCTGCTCTGCTCTTCCTGCCATGGCTGCTGGCTACTCCTCTGTGTGTACCACCAACAGGTTTTTCTCCCTTTCTTAAAAAGAGATTGCACCAACTATAGCCCAAGGAGCTGTCCTGAGGACGTGACTGAAAGGGCAAGGGGAGGAAACTCGGACAATTGTAAGAACTAAAACATAATAAAGTCTGTTCTGTTTGTTTACGTGTTTGTTTTTAAGATGGTCTCAATGTGTGGCCTCCAACTCCCTATCCCCCTGCCTCAGCGACGTGAGTGCTGGGGTTATAGCGATGGGCTACCACACCAGCCTAAAAAGACATTCGTCAGCCTTGACGTGGGATGCCCACACCTGTTTCCTTTCGTCTTCCCTACAGGCCTTGTGAGGTCGCATTCCCATCCTGGAGGTGGAGGCCGATGAAGCAACTGTGGCTCCAGGTCATGGGTTACTGAATTGCTGTTTTCACTTAGCTATGCTGGAGTCCCTAGCCCACGTCTGATCAGTGAGGTACACCTTTGCAGGCCTTCAGTAGCCCTCTTGTTACTCAAGGAGGCTGAGGCTTCAGGATCCTAAGGGACTCGCTCCGGTCTTGAAATGGGTTCATGCCAAAGCAAGGCCCAGAAGCCAGATGTTCTCAGAGGCTGTCTGGGAAACGTGGTGGCCAGAGCTCGTGTTGATGGGAAACTTTAGGAAGCTGATGACTGTTGCTGGTGCCTCCCCACGGCTAGATGCCACACGGGAATAAATCCCTACCTCGGAAAGGCCAGGCCGTGGGAGCTGTACCTGGTTCCAGCGAAGCCCGAGTCGGGGTGAGCGCTGTGGATTGAGCATAACCCATGGTTACTCTGGCAATGGTGCCATTATAGCTGACTTCTTGTTTTCCACAATGCTAAGCAAGCCTGCCCTTGACTGGGCAGAGCAGAGCTGGGTCCAGGGAAGTCGTTGTGGGACCTGGCTAACAGGCAGGTGGAGCCTCTCACATGGCCTGTTGTCAGATGGATAATCAAAACTCGAGCTTGGGTTCTGAGAATTTGGCTGAGATGGGCCAGAACCAGTTTAATAGGAGGCAGGCGAGGGCAGAGCAGGGATGCCTGGGCGACTGTCCAGGCTCAGGGGATTCTGTCCTCCCAGCGGGATAGTTTGGGACAGCAATTCTCAGCTTACCTAAGGTTGTGACCCTTTAATACAGTTCCTCCTGTTGTCGTGACACCCAGCCATAAAATTACTTTTGTTGCTACTTTAAAACTGTAATTTTGCTACTGTTATAAATTGTGATATAAATATCTGATGTGTGACCACTAAAGGGGTCATGACCCACAGGTTGAGAACCACTGTTTAGGGGTAGTTGGTCAGATGATGGCAACGGTTCCCGGTCAAGATATGCTTCCTTGGGGGAATCTGTTGACATTCCATAGGGTGCCATGGTTAGAGGTGACCCCTGCGTGGCCAGAGATCTCACTGGACTAAAGCAGGAGGCAGAAGTCACTGGACCCTGTAGAGGAGAGCTAGAATCTAATCATGGCTTCACTATGAAACAGCCAGGCAGGCCCTGGGGGAAGATTTAAGGGACTCTGTGTCATCAGTGCCCTGGGCTCCTTCAGGGAGACCTCCATGGAAAACCTCTTGATGGCAAGGGCCCTTCCAGCCGCTCCCAACAGCTTCCAGCAGCTCAGGGACACTTAATATATATTAATTTCCTCTGAAAGGCTTTCTACCATTCCATAATATTGGTGGTTCCTCAGCTCAGTTTGTGGTTTTCAGGGCTAACCTTGTGTCTCCCACAGAGCAAGGGATTCCTCCAGAAGAGAGTTTGAGGCAGTAGCTATTATGAAGCTGTTCCCAGGGATGGTTCATGACCTTTGAACTCTGGGGTAGATAGGTCAGACCTAATGAAGCCCCTAGAATACCCAATGCTATATTTTAGTTTTGTTTGGGCCAGGGTCTCAAGTAGCCCTTACTGGCTTGGAACTCACTGTATAGAACAAGTTGGTCTCAGACTCGCAACCATCCTCCCTCCTGTCTCTAGGATTACAGATGTGGCCCAGTATGCCTGATGAGCACTGGGCTCTGATATTGAGGAGCCCAGGATCCAAGGGACAGGGACAATCAAGAGAACAACTCTGAGAAAGGGGGTGGGTGCCTGAGGGTACTCTGTTTGATACTTGACTTTTGAAGGTAACTTTCCCTTTCTGGTATTGTTCTTAATGCTGGAGCATTAAAGGCAAGGCTATCTGGCGACCCCTAGAGCTCAACGGCTGAAATGCAGTCCAGGTGCAGAAGCTCTGAGGCTTGGGCAAGGCATCTCCAGTGCCTGAATTCTCTCAGCCTTTTAATGCCTAAAGGACTGTTAGGAACAGATCTGAGACGGTTGATGCAAGAAGCAAAGGCATCAATACTACTTGATCTCCATGGAACTGTCCTGATCCAGTAAGACAGATACAAAACAAAACCATGGTCATGAGCTGTCTAAAGGAACAAACTCAAGAAACAGAACAGTCTGGAACTGCCTCTCACAACCTCGATAAACTGAATGTCCCTCAACTTCCACAGCTGTGGAAAAATGGGAAACAAGGACTTGTGGGGTGGGAGTCAGAGCCCAAATCATCACTGATCAGGCTGCGCGTGTGTGAGAGCGTGTGTGAAGACATTAGCTCCAGCAATTTGCCCTGCGGTTTGCTCTGCAGCATCAGGGGTCACTGCGACAGGTAGCAGCTCTCAGGAAGCTAAAGGGGCTGAAACCCAATCCCAGAACAAGAATTCTAGACTTCAGCTCATAATGATGCCGGTGGCCAGACAGTGCTGACTGGAGATGGAAATGGCTGGAGGGGCTACCAAAGCTGGGCTTGGTGGGGTAGAAGCTACCAGGACTCTGGAGGTCAGAAGAGGGGTTGCTGGAAAAGGAGGAGCGTGCTGAGACCCAGGGGTAGTTGGTTGTTTTTACTCCCAAATACACACACAGAGGTTTATTCTTTCTTATGAATCCCCAGCCTTAGCTTGGCTTATTTCTAGCCAGCTTTTCTTAAGTTAAATTATCCCATTTATCTGTTGCCTCTGGCCTTTTGCCCTTATCCATTTCTGAGTATCTTTCTTTCCTTCTTACTCCATGACTTGCTGTATAGCTGGGTGACTGGCCCCTGGCGTCCTCTCTCCTTTTCTCCTACCTCAATCTCTTCTTCCCAGATTTCTCCTCCTATTTATTTCCTCTGCCTGCCAGCCCCACCTATCCTTTTCCCTGCTTGCCTAGGGGCCGTTCAGCCCTTCATTAGGCTAACCAGGTGTTTTAGACAGGCAAAGTAACACAGCTTCACAGAGTTAAACAAATGCAACACAAAAGAATGCAACACATCTTCACATCCTTAAAACAAATGTCTCACAACATTAATGAACATAACACATCTTAAAATAATATCCCACCACTCCCAGGAGTCTAGCTACATTGTGTGGAAGGGAGGTGAAGTCTGGGTTGTAGCATGGAGTGACTTGGCAGGTTCACACACTGATCACTGGCTGAGCTAGGAAGCCTACGCCACAACTCTTGAGCCAGCACAGCTGCTCAGCCTTGCACCAACCAGATTGCTCTTTACATGTTTCACTGCCGCAGAGTAGCTGGAGACTGGCTGCAACCTTTATCTTATAGCCATGGTGAAGTCGGAATGGTTCATTCCCTTGCCTTGGTGACTGATTTGAGGTAGGAAGTATTTTGGAGAAGCTGGTGATGATTGACACCAATTTTGCCAAAGTTGCGGGGAACAAGGCATCTGTCTTTTCTCAGTGTATGCAGACCTGTGCAGTTTTGCCCTGGAAGTTCTGTGGCTCCTTTGCTCATGTAGAAACAGAAACAGAGGCAGGTGATTTACTCAGTCTTGGTACATTTCTTGAGTTCCTGGATTAAGCTTCACCTGAAGGTTTCCCAGGACATTTTAGCCATGAAAACTGGAACATCCTTTTTTATTTTATTTTTATTTATTTATTTTATTATTACTTTTTTTTTACCTTATGAACTTGGGTCTGATCTCCACTGATTTGCAGTGCGGACAGTGGCAACCCAGCTGTGCCTGTCGTTCCCATCCCTGGTGTTCCTCTGGTCTCTGGTCATCATACTTAAGCAGATACACCTTTGCCGGGGCCCTCCAGTGACGTCCCCAGGGTTCAGCAGAATCAGAAGCCTGTTTACTTACTGCGCAGGAATAGCACCATATTCCAAGGACCATGGTCTGCTTCAGGGGAGAAGCAAGATCAGCAGGACACAGTTTTTATTTTCAAGGAATTTGCAGACTCAGGATGTGTTATTAAATGAACCACAGCGTGTAGTGTTATGTGCACTTATGAAAGTCTGTGAAAAATCCAGAATATGCCTAGGGGGAGGGATTCTGCCTGGGGAGGTAAGGGAGCCACCAAGGAGATGATCTGGGTGACAAAATGACAGTGAGGATGGAGGCAGGCTATGCTCCTGTGGTGTCATCTTGTCCTTGCTTTAAGTGGCAGTGGTTCTTTGGTGCCCCTCCCCCATGGATTGACCTTTTCTAACTCATAATGCCTCCTGCCGAGAAGCTGGATTTAGTTAATCTCCCTGGTGATAAACTAAAGTCATTTGGACACATGGGCTCTCTATCCTGAGGAGAGATGAGTACATTATTTATCGGACTGGGGATGTAGCTCAGCTGTTAGTGAGTTGTTAGTGTGCTTGCTTAGCACACATGAAGTCTTGGGCTTGACCCTCAACACTTCACAGAACCAGTGTGATGGCTCATCCCTGTGCTTCCAGCAATCAGGGGTAGAGGCAGGAGGGACAGATGTTCAAGGCAACCCTTGGCTACGTAGTAAGATCAAGGCCAGCCTGGGCTACTTGAGACTCTGTCTCAATAATAATAATAATAACAATGATGATGATGGAATGAAAAATACCATTGGGCCTGGGAAGAGGGTTCAGCAGGTGAAATGCTTATAATCTGAAAGCAATAAAGGCCTGAATCCCTGGACCCATGTATTTAATTTATAGCTAGGCATGGCACATGTGTCTGTAACTCCCGTGTTGGGGAGGCTGGGACAGGTGGATCCCCATAGCTCACTGGCCTACTGTTCTATCCAGTCAGTAGCTCTGGGTTCAGTGAAGGGGCTTTGTCTCAAAAACTAAGGTGGAGAGGGCTGAGCAAGATACCTGATTTTGACCTCTGGCCTCCATATACATGTATGCATGTCTGTGTATGTATGCATACACATATTACACACTTGATTTATTTATTTGGTTGTTGAAGGAGGCTGTTTGTTTGTTTCCTGAAATAAGCACACAATAACTGTATTAATTCAAGCATTGCTTGACCTCTTAGCTTATGCATATTTCTAGCTAGCTCCTACATCTTAAATTAACCCATTTCTATTATTTTATCATGAGGCTCATGCCCTACTGGCAAGGTTCTAGCTGGTGACCAGCGTCTTTCTCCTCTGGCAGCTGCATGGCTATCACTGACTCCGCCTTCTTTCTCCCAGTGTTTAGTTTTCCCACGTAGCTCTATTCTGCCCTATCACAAGCCAAAGCAGCTTCTTTATTCATTAACCAATAAAAGCAACACATGTACAGAAGGACTTCCCACACCACTTGGCTGTTTTGAACTTTTTTCTTTTGAGAATGTAAGTTTTACATAAACAAGTTAGCCAAACCACAGTGAGGTGTCTTCCATGTGGTGTCTTCCCACTTGGTCACCCTGAAATGTTCCTGGATCCAGACAAATGTGTGTCTTAAGCACATAAACATACATGTGAACCTTTCAGGTAGGCAGTGTGGTAAAGATCTTCTAGCTTTTCATTCCTTCTTCTTGGGAACAGTTGGGCTTATTTAAGCCAGGTCAGGGTGAACTTCTGTACAAAGAATACACACGAGAATCTACTTTAGAAATAGGTTTAGGTTTTATTTTATACAGATCCAATGTAGAGCATAAGGGGAAAACTAAAACAAGACCCCAGTGAGTTGTGACTGTTCCTGGGGAGGGCGCAGTCACTACGGCACACCTCTTCCTCCAGCTCAGTCTGAAAACCTCGTAGTTCAGGCACACCTGGGTAAAGGTGGGAACAGGCACTCTGGCGACCTTTGAAGGAATAGTGTTGGCCCTGGCAGGCTCTAAGTGTGGTCTCAAACTTCCATTTTTAAAAAAAGAAGTAGAAACCGTGTATGATGGTTAATATGGTCCTGTGGCCTGTGAGTGCCCACACATATATTACATATATGCAAACACATATGTGCTGGGGACTATAGACCCTCAGACCCTGAATTTTCTATGACCCTCTTGCCTGCCAGAGTAACAACTTGTTTTCCTATGCTTTCAGCTGCTCTGAGCATGAGATCCTCCCTGATGGCAAGGTAGTGGTTTCTGGTGGGCTTGCAGCTGAAGGATCTCAAGAGCTAGGGCGTGGCCATTGGTCAGGGAAGGCACTATATAAACTGCCCTGGAACACAATAAAGTTGGCATTCTTGTTTCAAGGATGACCGTATCTCTGTCTGGGTGTGTGTTTCAATCTCCAGCTCCTTGCCCAACTCGCGAACCATCTGTGATAGACAGGCGGTATGATACAGGTGGACTATACACATATGCTTACATATCACACACATACAAGAAAAGGAAAAAATCAAAGATTTCAAAGTCAGTGCTTTTATTGGTAAGACACTAGACTCCATTAAATGGACACCTACTAAGCCAGACTCATGCATTGTACAATTCAGCATTGAGAGGCTGAGGCAAAGGCATAGCTGCAAGTTCAAGGCCAGCCTGGGACACACAGCAATTCTATCTCATAAAAACTGAAACAACAATGAGATGCTACCAGGATTTAGCTTGCTTTTAGTTTCCTTGTGCAGCCAAACGAGGACTGGCTATCAGCACAAGCTCTAAGAGCTGGCTGTAGCTTCCGCTTTCCCTCCTGAGGACATCGTTTGGCTTTTCTTTACCCATATTCCTTTATTACTTTTTCTAATAAAAATGTCATTTTATCAGTGTAAATGAGGCATGCTGTGAAATGGATGCAAAGCAAGGAAATGTAAAGACAAAGCCGCCAATCATCCGAATCTCACCTAAAGTCAGCTGATGAGAATCTCTAGTTAACATCATCCCACGTATCCCTCTATGCCCAGGAAGGAGCATCTGGAGGAAGACAGAGACAGAATCAATGGGGCTGATGGAGACACTTCACATACGGCGACCACTGTGCACACATGAGCACGTGCAGAAGTAAACACTACACTGAAATTTAAACAAATTTAATAGGAACTTCAAATAATTGTTCCTCTCTACTCCCCCCCCCAAATTTTTCTATAAGGTGCTACCAAATATAAGGAAATTCAGTGAGGTGAATTCAGGGTGAGTGTGTGTATGTGCATGTGTGCATGATTGTGTATGTTTGGGTGTGCATGGATGTGTCTGTTTTGATGTTCATGAATGTGCATGTGTGTTTGAGTGCTCATGTATATGTGTGTTGGGTGTGCATACCTGTGTGTGTTTGGATATTCATGCATCTGTGTGTTTGAACACGCATGTGTGAGTGGTGTGTGCATGCATGTATGTGTTTAAGTGCTCATGCATATGTGTGTTTGGGTGTGCATACCTGTGTATGTTTGATATCCATGCATGTGTGTGTTTGAACACGCATGTGTATGTTTGGGTGTGCATACCTGTGTGTTTGAATATTCATGCATGTGTGTTTGAATACACATGCACGTGTGTGTTTTTGTGTGCATGCATGTGTGTTTAAGTAAAGAGGTTAGAAGGTAACCTAGGGATTATTCCTCAGGAGCTCTCTACCTTTTTGCTTGTTTGTTTGTTTGCTGGGGTTGCTCATCCTGGAGCTCACTGAGCAGGGTAGCTTGGACTACCAGCACATCACAGACCCCAGTGGGATTATGAGAGCTCACCACCAGCAGAGCCAGGTCCGAGCCTGGCATCTGTGTGTTTAAAGCATGGTTCCTGTGGACAGCCTGGGTTGGTTGTATCTAGGGAAGACAGGGACTGGCGCTTGGGTACTCATCTTGCCGTCCTCTCCCTCCTGACTTTGGTGCCTGTGTTAGGCTAACTTTGTCAGCATTTCAATGGCTCATTCTCAAGCCACAATTCTCTTGGTGTCCAGTGGTCTCCTGAGGAAAAACCACATTCTCACCAGAGGAACGGGACTTTTTATTTTGACTCATCCTTGAGATCACAGGGCTCTACCCCCAAGTTCATTGGCCAGGAGGACTCCTAGACGCGAGCCTTTCTATGCCTGGAATCCAATCTCCAGTCTTCAACTCTCAGTCCAGTTGTGTGTGGCCCACTGGGATCACACCTTTTTTCCTCCTAGACATGTTGCCTTTGTTGTGGCACTGGTTATTTCTGGAAAAGCATCTGAAGCTGCTTTATTCTTCTTCCTGTGGTGTTTTTTTTTTTTTGACTTGAGTCTGAAAGGTATGTATGTATATATTTCTAAGTTTGATGGATTATCAAAAATATCTGCTGCTATAGATGTTTCTTAATAAGTGGTGCTTTCAATCTTTAAAAATGGTTTATTATGATTTCCATGTATGGGTGTTTAGCCTGCACACGGTTCCCTGTGCACCACATGCCATGAGCACAGAGCCAGAGAGGGCATTGCATCTCCTGGGACTGGAGTTACATATAGTTGTGAACCACCATGTAAGTGCCTGGAATTATTCCTGGGTCCTCTGGAAGTACAACCAGTGCCCTTAAGCACTGAGCTGTCAATCTTTATACTCCCAGCTAGACCCATCAATAGTCATATGACTTCATAGAGATTGTCCCCATGAACATTGGTTTCTAGAATCAGCAAATTCTAGTAGTAGAAATATTTGTCCTAATTGCCCCACAGAGCCAGCAGGGCAATAAAGAAACAGGTATGAAGTCATCCGGCAAGTTGTGCAGTATAAGGTGTCATTATTCAGGCATCGGGTGGTGTGAAGTCAGGGCGTGCAGGGCCCCACTCCTCCAGTTCCCTTGAAGTCAGCTCCAGATCCTCACAGGGCTGGCTCAGCTGGCCAGTTATCCAGAAGCCTCAGTTCCCCATCTCCCTACTGGCTGCCTGGGGATGGCTTTCAGAATGTAAATTGCCTGCAGGGTCTAATTGATTTCAAGTCAATTGACCCCAGAGGACGTGGTGGTAGGGGACTGGGTTGAACCAATCAGAGCCTGAGCTTAAGAGGTTTGGGTCATCCTTGCCGAGCCTCCTTCTTGTACTGCGCCCTGACAACGGCTTACAGAAGCTGTGGAGTGCGGATTGAACACATGAGTACAGGTTCTCCGAGTGCTTCTCAAGATGGATTCCTGCGCCAGTTATTTTTCCAGTTACTGTAAGAAGATGCTATAGCAAGTCTTCCTCTGTACCACCCGTTCCCATATAACGACTTGGGGACTTATTAATTATGAAAGCTCTGCCTTAGCTTAGGCTTGTCCCACTAGCTCTTATAACTTCAATTAACTTATTTTTTTTATTATTAATCTACACTCTACCATGTGGCATTACCTCTCTTTCATCTTGCTCTTCCTGTTTCCTCTCTGTGTCTCCTCTGAGCCTTGATTATCTCCTCTTCCTTCCTCTCTCTGGAAATCCAGCCTCCTGCCTAGCTGTTGACCGTTTAGCTTTTTATTACAGCAATCACAGCAAATACACCTTCACACAGTGTACAGATAATCCCACAACACAATACCTGGTAGCAACAATGTAAGAGGAGAAAGGTTTATTTGGCCTCACAGTTTAGAGGGTGTGGCACATGGTGGCTAGGTGGCATTGGGGCTGAAATGGCTGTCCTTGCCATAGGAACTTGAGGCTTGTTCACATCGTTACTGGCCGGAAGTAAAGAGTTCAGAGTGGAACCAGAGGGAGGCATTGCCTTTAAGACCTACCCCCAGTGACCTGTTCCTGCTCGCTGGGTCATATGATCCAAAGGGTCTGCAGTATCCAAACACATGATCCGTAGTGGTGAAGGGTCGCTTCCAGGTCACCTCTCTCTGGGAAGCTGCTATTTTTGTAGGATGCCATTTTCTCAGGAGATGAGGCCACACTGGCACGTCTCAAAGCCCAAGAAGCCCCGTGTCTCTAGACCTTACTATTCCCTTGTTTCTTCACTAGGAAGCTCTGGGCCTCATTTCAAGAAGAGGCTAGCTACTAGGGGATGGGAGGTGCCTGGTGAGGGAGTCTGGGTAAACCTTATGTGTCCTTTGACTACCACAGAGCATCTCGCTTAGTGAGGAATTGGTGTGCTAATGAGTGTGAGCTGGCTCCAGTGGTGAGGGACAAGTGCTGACCAAAGACAGAGTAAGGAACTACCAACTATGCTGTCACCCCTGGCCACAGAGAGTCTCCTGGGAGCCAGGGAGGTTTCGTAGGATGCCAGGAAACAGTCTTTCCAGGACAGACTGAGGGGTGAGAAGGGAGCCCTGTGCCAGCTGTGTGGTCTAGGGGCAGTGGAGGGAGGGATTAACCTAGAAACTGTTGCTCAGTGTGGTCAGTAAACAAGAACAGACCCGGGATTTAACCAAACTTGTGAGCTGCCCTGGCTGGATCTCAAACCCGGCTGGGTCAGGTCCTTTGTGCTCTTTGGATGCTGCAAGCCTCTTGCAAAGAACAGAGCGTCTACTCAGGCCTCCAACACATGCATGTGAACACAGTCCTTCCTAATAGCCCTCTATCCTGTGGCTTAGGGGAGGAGAGGCAGAGGGGGGTCTTCCTCTGGGATATGGTCAACTTGACCATTAATCCGAGCTGAGCAGAGGGCCCTGTCGACCAGAACATCTTCTTCTCCATGCACAGAGCTCTTCTACTACAGAAAGTCTTTGCCTTGCGGTTACTGGGTCTCCAAATGGATCCTTGGTACCCAAGGCAAGGGAAAGACATAGCTCATTATCATTACTGCATCATTGTCTGGACTAACAGGATGCTGAGGGGATGAAGGCTGGTACTCAGGTCAATAATGAAGCCAAGGTGTGGAGCCAGCAAGAGAAGGAAAGAGCCGCAGTGGAGAGCTGCGCAATTGTCTAAGGCCTGGAAGGGACTCTGCTGCAGCTGAGGTACCATCAGGGCCTCCTGAGATGGGAGTCGGCACTCAAGATCCAGAAGGCGGCCACTTCTCAGACACTTTACTCTCTGGGTAGAGCTGGGAGCTTACAGCTTTTTATTATAGAGCTCTCGGCTCTGCTGCTGTGAAGAGACAAAATGATCAAGGTGACACTAACCAAAGAAAGCGTTAAATTGGGAGCTTGCCTACAGTTTCAGAGACTTAGTCCATTCCCACTGTGACAAGGAGCATGGTAGCATGAAGGTTGGCACTGGAGCAGTAGCTGAGAGCTACATTTTGATCTGTAGGCAGAGAGAGAAGAAGAGGGAGAGAGAGAGCCTGGGCCTGGTGTAGGCTTTTGAAACCTCCAAATTTACCTCCAGAGGCACACTTCCTCCAACAAGGCTAATCTTTCTAAGCCTTTGAAACAGTTCCATTCCCTGGTGACTAAGCATTTAAATATATGACCCCATGAGGGTCATTTCTATTTAAACCACCCCAGAACCCTCCCTGGGTAAACTGAGGCTGTGCACCAGAACCTTGCTAAAGCCTACCTGCTTCTAAGGCTTCAGGAAGAACTCACTTTCCCTTACTCTCAGTTCTGCCTCTTTGCTACTAGAAGCAGCTTGGTCAGTGAAACACCAAGGAGCCCTGTGGAGTGAGGTGGGGCAAGGTGATGGAGGTAACAGCCATGGTGCCCGAGATCACAGTCATTGTGACCCTGGCAGTGAGGTGAGGCATGGATAAGCTCTGCATCCTGCCAATCACCCACCATATCTCAGACTCCAGGTTCCCCCCTTCCCTTGTCCATGGGAGTGCTTGTCAAAGGGTGGGTGGCAGGCTCAGGGTTCTCATGTGAGCTGAGCTAGAACCCAGCAGGCAATCTCTACCTTACACCCCCAAGAACCAAGATGAGCCCAGAGCATTGAATACCAGAAGAAAGGCAGATGACCCAGAAGAAAGGTAGACGACCCAGAAGCAGACCAGTACCGTTACCTACAGGAAGGTGAGTTCTCTGCAAGTCCCAGGTAGCATCTACGCATCCTATAGGCCCTGCTTCTACCCCAGGGGACTCTGAGCTTATCTGTAAGGTGGGAGTTAGACCCTCCAATCTTCAAATGATCGGGCTCTATGTAGAATAAAGGGGTCTCTCTTCTCCTCATGAGTTGTACCCTTTGCGTTCATGCCAGATTTTCCTTCGGAATCAGCCAGACCCGTAGGAATGCTGCTAAGATTCTTCTCAGCCACTGTTGAAGTACTTGAAGGTGCTCTCTGGGTATTCCAGGAATGAAGCCTGGCAGGATGTAGAGAACCGAAGATCTCAGACAGTGTTGGAGGAAAGGGCTCGCAATGAGCAGGACTGGCTCCTGCTGTGGGCCCTGGGCCTTCTGTCCTCAGTCTGGGAAGAGGTCTGCCTCAGCCCCTAGCATTTCTGAAGGCAGTTTTTAGACAGCTAGGTGATGGGAGAAAGCCATGGGTGTTCCTCCTGGCCTGCGGGGGGATGGTGTTGCTTCAGAGACCTGCCTCGTCCACACCTTCTGCACCTGGGGCTCCACCTTGATGACATCTGGGAGCAGGGAGACGTGCAGAAGGATGCTCTCCTTGGAGAATGTGTGCAGCAGGATTGGCTAAGCAACCTGCAGTATGGCATTGGGCACCACAGCCCAACCAGAACAGAAACCAACCTTAGACAGGAAGCCCACTTCAGGTGCAAAGCTCAGAAAGGCAGAAAACCAAAAGGAATTCTTTCCTTGGCTTCTAGCTTGACTTACCCTCCTTTCTCTGGCTCAAGTGGCCCACACAGCAGCTGTGTCCTTTGAGCTGCCATGACAGACTTATCTTCCCAAAGACTATGATCCGTGTCAGGGACCGGACCTCCATGACCTTTGGCAGTGCGGTGGGTGTATCTGTAGATTTGAGTTCTGTCTGCCTATCACATCCTGGCAGCTGACTTCTGCCCCCCCCCCCGACCAGGTCACTTCTTTGGATGCAAGATGGGTTCTGGGGCCACTCACTCAGCTGTTCTCACCCGTCTAGAACTACATGGAAATTAAATAGAGAGGGGTTTTCTTTCTTGCCTAAATTACTTTGTGTGTGGTGGCTGGAGTGGGTGGGAGTCACTTTTCAGAGCTCCTTTCTACATTGTGTCCACTGCCTGTGGCAAGACTCTGAGGATTTCAGGAGACCTGGGGCTTCTGTGTGGCCAGGCATATTCAGGGCGGCTTGCTTGCCTGCCTGCCTGCCTGCCTGCCTTCCTCTTGAACATGCAACAGCAATTTCACCACGTTACCAAGACAGGCCAACAACTGTGGACTTAAGCAATCCACTCTCCTACTCCAACCTCCCTAGTAGCTAGAACTGAAACTGTGACTCATGTCATTGATTTCTGACACCTTTTTAAAGCCTGTAGACCCGTTAATAAATACAGGGGCCCGATGAGAAAGAGATGGCACTGGGTCCCATGAAGGTAGTCGTGTGCTGGTGTTATGACTGTTGCCCCTGTCTCCTCTGCGCTGAAGACTTTCTCAGTCATCTTGCCTGGGAATGGGAGGGGTCCACCTCCCTGGCTCTGATGCTCTGTGTCCCTCCACTTCAGCAAGGGCCTGTGACCTGCAGAGGCTCTGTCATGTCAGTCTAGGGGTTTTACTTCTGCCTGATTTTCACTGAGGAGAAACACAGGACAGTGTTCTTGGCTACGAGACACTAGTATGCTGGACAGGAGACGGGACATTTGTTCACACCAACCGTCCTGGTTGTCGTTGTTGTTGTTGTTGTTGTTTTCTCCCTTGTTTGATGCCTAGGACACCAGGACAAGAGTCTGGCCATCATAGCTGAGATGCCTATTGAGTAATTATAATTAATTACTTCATTGTAATTAATGCCTATCAAATTAAGTTGCCTATTAATTAAATGCAGTTGAGGAAGGGCAGAGGAAGCATAAGCCTGGGGCGCCACCTAGGGGAGGAGGTGTCCCCGTGCTTACTGCTAGTGCAAAATGACATCACTCTGACACTTGGTTTATGAAAATCTAAGACTTCACACATGCGTGCACACACACACACAATGGGATGGAAAGAAAATGAATAGCCATTCATGTCCCAAGACGTGTTTCTTCTTTATTGTTTCTTCTTTACAGGGCAATCCTGCTACCTGCTGTCAACATAGTTTACAAACCTTTTCCCCACGGCTGTGGCAATGGCACTTGTGTAAAACACCAAAAGCAATTCCTGCTCCTCCCCGAGAGCGATACACACACATCTTCTCTTTGTCTTCTACATCTTTCTTTAAAACAGGGAAATGAACACTGAGGAGTCCCCCGAAGGACAACCGATCTTCATTCCTTGTTGATGTTTTAACTTGTTCCTGATCAAGTCCCACCTAAGGCCAGAGAGTCTCACATCAAAACCTCCATCTCTAACTCTTTCCTAAACCCAGTCTGTGTCATCCCAGGGTCTGCTAGGACAACTCACCTAGACCCCTCTTCTCCCCTGAACCTGCTCCACGAACAGCCTTGTCTAGCTGGGGCTCAGAGAAGCAGCCCAGAATTCAGCCACGACTCATCTCTCTGTCAACTCCATCCACCAGGGACTTTCCAGGCTTCAGCTCAAAGTATTTCTAGAACCTGACCATTGCTCACCACCTCAGTGCGGCTCCCAGATCTATGTCAGCACAACGCCTTGCCCCAGTTACTGTAACAGCTTCATTGCTGGCCTCCCTGCTCGCAACTCTACCCCTCTTTAGTGGACTTCAGTGGAGCGACCCTCAGATATGAGATGACATTTCCCCTCTACTGGAGAGCTAGCAATGCCCCCCCACCCTGTATTCTAAAGAAAGGCTCGGCCCACTGAGTTACAAGGCTCTACATGGCATATACCAGGCAGCCCGATGCCCTTCACTATTTGCCCAGCTCACTGCTGTGTGCACGGGCCTCCTCCCTGCCCTAAGCTGTGTGCTGGCTGTCTTCTGCTCTTCTCTCTGGTGCTTGCACATGCAACTCTCACTTCTTTCAAGTGTTGGCTCAACAGTCACCACCCCGAGAGAAGCACCTGGACAAGTGCTCACACCCACCAATGCATGCGTGGAGTCTGTTTGCTCTGTTCTCTGGAGCTGGGGTAGAATGGTCATAGTAACACACTTTGGCTTAATTAGAAGTCGGGTATCGTGATGTTCTGGTTTGCCTGGGATCATGCCAACCTACACCTGTTACCCCAGTGTAATTAAGTGTCGCTTTCCCGTTTCAGAAGTGTTATGGTTTGGATGATAAATTCCATGATTGGCCTATGGGCAACCTCTGACACACTTGGCTTCCTCCCCAGCTTTTGTCAACAACTGCTCATAATCACCTCATTGCTTTCTGCTGATCCACAGAGCTGGCAGCAAACACCTTTGAACTTTTCCTCAGTCCTCCAACCACCGTTCTTTGAAACCATACAGGCATACATGGGCATGGATGGACAGACACACAAACACATACTTCCATGATACCCTGTGGAGATAGAAGGTAAACTATGTTTCTTGGCTACCGAAAGCTGTCTTTTCCGAAAGATACAGTCTTATGTAGTGCAGGCTGGCTTTAAACTTGTTCTGTAGCCAAGGGTGACCTTAAATGCCAGATCCTCAATCCTCCTGCCTCCACTTCCCGAGTGCTAGCATTATGGGCATGCATGACCATTCCTGGAACTCTGTGTGTGTGTCTGTCTGTCTCCCCTGCCCAGAATTTATTGTCATTTAATTAACTTTCATGTGTGATTTCAAGATAACAGGACACAGGTGCCCCAATATCCTTAATCTTTTCCTCAGCTCTCCCGCTGGAAAAGTGGCTTCAATGACAGGCTGCCTGGTGGACTTTACCTTCCCCAGTGACACAGCCTCCAATTGCATCACATCAGGGACAGGGGCACTTTCAGTCATGATTTGGCAGCATTTAGTGATATGTGACTGTTTTTGACCAATGTCCATAACTGATCAGCACCCATTGGGTGGAAGTACTGGTTCTTCTTTAAGTGGTACTGTCTCCTACCAACTTTCCAAAGTCACCTGGATATGGTGTTTATTATCCTCTAGTGACACATGCCACCAGCATTACCCCAGCCTCCAGATTGCTTCTGCTGTGTACCTATGCACCTATGCCTGTGGCTTCTCGTGGGTCCTAAGTTTCTGGATCTTCCTAAATCTGGATGGCACGGTGGTACCAAAAGGAAAGAAGCTGGGTGTTGTGGAATATTACCGAAACAAATGTAAGACATCTTTGCCTAGTTAATGTTGTGGAATATTACTTTATTATTTATACTGTAAAGATGTGTTTATGCTGCATTTGCTTAATTATGTAAAGATGTGTTCCTGTTTCACCTTGCTTGCCTAAGGCATCTGATTGATCTAATAAAAAGCTGAATGGGCCAATAGTGAGGCAGAGGAGAGACAAGTGGGGCAGGCAGGCAGAGAGAATAAGAGGAATCTAAGCTCAGAAAGAACGAGGGAGAAAGAGAGGGAGAGTTCTGGGGCCAGACAGACAGAGTAGTCTGGCTGGCTATTTTGCTTTTCTGACCTTCAGGTCAAACCCCAATTTCTGTCTCTGGTTTCTATTAATCATGCTACATACACGGACATGTATACATAAAAGTAATACATTTTAAAATGAAAACAGTTTCAGCTGTGCAAGATGAAAGAGTTCTGAAGATGGGGGGTGATGCCATTTGCACAAGGTTGTGCGTGTCCTCAATACCACTGAACTGCACACTTTAAAAGGGGTAAGATGAGACATTGTAATTAAAAAAAAACAACAAGAAAAGATTAGCTGAAGTTAAGGCAGCATTTATTCAGTCTGTAATTGTATTATGTAAGGCATACTCATTTCTTTTAAGGCCTTCAGTGGTTGGGTTTTTAATCTAACACATCATGTTAGGCAGTTATAAAGTGGACAGAACCTAATGCATTTTGCCTCAGCAAGGCTTGGTCAAATGCAATCACCGTCGCAGTGGTGCTGCCCTGAAGGTCACCTGGCCACCTGTTCTGTGTGGCCTGGCCAAGGAAGGGTGGGCACTGTGCTTGTGATCTCTTCAGGCTGTGTTCTGAATGATCAGGGCAATGCCTTGGCCACCTCCGATACAAGCTGACCCCACTGCATATTTTCCACCTTGGCGCCTGAAAAAGAACAAGAAAATTGTTATTGGGGCAGTAAAATGGCTCAGCAGGCAAAGGAGCTTTCCAGCAAGCATAATGACTGAGTTTAATGCCCAGAGCCCACATGGTGGAAGAAGAGAACCATTTCCGTGCGAGTTGTCTTCTGACCTCCACACATATGCTGTAGTATGTATATACACCCACCATACATGCGCACGCGCGCGCACACACACACACATATTAAAAATAATTCCATTAGACTAATTAAGTAAACAGTATTAATATTCATTCTTAACCAACTCATCTTCCAAGTCCTTTCCCTAATCCTTAATTTTGGTTTATGGTCACAGTAGATAAAAGAACCCAGACAGCAGGATATTCTTACGAAGAAATGAACAATAGCCAGATGATGGTGGTGCACGCCTTTAATCCCAGCACTTGGGAGGCAGAGGCAGGTGGATCTCTAAGGTCCAGGCCAGTCTGGTCTACAGAGGGAGTTCCTGGACAGCCAAGGCTACGCAGAGAAACCCCGTCTTGAAAAAAAAAAAGTAACACACAAGAGGGAGACAGTGTAAGAAGGAGGCTTCAGGCTAGAGGAAGGGACACAAACACATGAGCTTCAGCAGGCTGAGGAAAAGCAGCAAATGCAGGAGTCATTTACAGAAATGGGGGTGAGGAGGAGGAGGGCAGCAACATCGAGCATGACTTCAGATTCTTGGGTCACTGTGGAGTGAATGTAGCTGATGTAGTTGTCTACTGAAGGAGTGAGTCATTTAGAATAGACCTTGAGAAATTATCCAAGCATGATTTTTCATGTCAATCACTGATCACCATCTAATGAACCGCTGGGTGACAGGAGTCCTCCCAGCTTTGCGTCATAGGCTGAAGTTGAGCTTACAGCCTCACACAGTCAATTCGCTTTCAACTCTCCTAACAGAACTAAATGGCCTCAAATACACAAAGCCAAGAGTTTTTCTACCCAAACTGGAGAAAAATCAAACACCCAGGATGTAATGAGGTCAAAGTTTAGCTTGCAGAGATTGCCAATCTGTTCAGGTTTCTTTAACAGTGGCATCTAGATCTGTACCTTCTCAATAATTTGATTTGTTAAATAAGTTTATCTTATTACAGCTGTGGACACTAAAATGCAGAGCCATAGAAGCAGGCACTGTTGGTCACCAGCACCAGGGTGGCCCAATATGCATGGCTCTCTCAATGAGAACTCCCTAAGAGTGCTTGTACAGTGCACACAGAAAACTCCAGAAAGAGCTTGCAGGGTTACTGATATGGGATTCCCCTCTGTATGTTGTGAATACCATTGGTTAATAAAGAAACTGTCTTGAGCCTATAGCAGAGCAGGGCAGAAAAGAGCTAGGCGGGGGGGGGGGGCACTAAACAATGATGGGAGTTTGGAGAAGGCATGGAGCTGCTGCCAGAGACAGACATGCCAAAATTTTGCCAGTAAGCCACAGCCATGTGGCAATACACAGATTAAGGGAGATGGGTTAATTTAAGATATGAACTAGCCAGAAATACACTTAAGCTATTGGCCAAATAGTATTGCAAATAATATGGTTTCTGTGTGGTTATTTCAGGGCTGAGCAGCTAGGAACAAACAAGCTGACCAGCTCTTCTGCAATGCCCAGTGCAAAGTGTCTCCCAAATAACTTGTTTTTCATCAGAACCAGTGCAGGGGATATGAAGAAGGAAAAAGAGTATTGTGCTGAAAAAAGTCTAAACTCATGTGTTTCTATTTTAAAAAATGCCAAACTTGGGGTCTAGAGAGATGGCTCAGGTGATCTTCCAGAGGACCTGGGTTCAATTCCCAGCACCCTCATGGCAGCTTACAATTGTTTGTAATTCTAGTCCCAGGTGATCAAATTCCCTCTTCTGAACTCTCCGTGCACCAAGCACATACATGGAACACGTACATACATGTTATACACTAAAATGATAAAAGGAATAAATTTTCAAAAAAAGTGACACATCTAGCGAGTACCTTAATTCGTGGACCAAGTGTGCAGTGATTCTGGATCCAGAGCCTCCCAATGGGTGGCCCAGGGCAATGGCACCTCCATTCACATTGCTTTTACTGGGGTCAAGATCCAAGGTCTTCTGAACAGCCAAGTACTGGGGAGCAAAAGCTTCATTCACCTTAGAAGAGAGTTAAAACCCACAGAATCATTACTCAAAGCTTGTTTGTAACAAGAAGATCCAGACCTGTTGACAGCGACTTCCTGTCTCTTCTTATTTCAATTAGCTCACAATGATATTTGAATTTATCTCAATATATAGGTCCTCAGGGTGTGTGTGTGTGTGTGTGTGTGTAAAGAGCAAGCACCCAAGGGTAGCTTTTGTTATTATTTGTCAACATGATTATGTTTAAGGTCATACAGAATTATCTTCCTTTACAAATAGGTTTAAAAAGGGGCATAGAGCTGGGTGCAGTGGCACACACCTCTAATTCTAGCTAACTGGAAGGCTGAGATGGGAGGATCCCAAGTTAGAGGCCAGCCTGGGCTTTATAGGCAAAATGTACCTCTTTAAAAATAAGGAGTTGTATATTTACTAAATGACGCTTCAGATCAAAAGCATTCCTTAAAGAAAAGCTAGCCACAATACTCTTATATAAATAGATGTGTGCTGGAGCAGCTACTATAGAGAGCCCAGAGGTTTAGGAACTAGATGGAAGGTCTCCACTGGATCATTTCTTAGGAGGATGTGACCTTGTGTGTGTTTTTAAATACCTATTTACAATTGAATTTCCATAGCAAAGTTTAATCCCAGGTTAATCCCAGGTTAAATAAAGCCACGGCTAGACAGTGTCTACGTGCATTTCCTGACACACAGCGCGTGCCCCAAATGGCTGCTATCATTAACTAGTACTAAGCCATCCTTCCAGGAAGACACTGACAGACAAGAATACTGTGTCAGATGTGGCAGAACTGTCACATCACAGTGACACTGGCCACTTCCCATTTAAAAAAGCTGGGTGTAGCTGCATATTCGTCTAATCCCAGTGGGGAGGTAGAGATGGGAGGATCCCTCAGTCTTGCTGACTAGCCAGTTTATCTAAATTGGTCCAGTGAGAGAGCCATCTCAAAAAATAAGGTAGAAAGAGAAGAAGGAAAACAAAAAACCAATAGAACCTATACTTATACATACATGTACACACAGAGACATGAACCACAAAAAATAAGAAGAGCATTTTAATACAGCGGGGAACATATACCAACACAGAGCATGCACAGTCAATAAACATGTGGGTGGAAAAGTCAACAGTACTAAAACATGAGCTACAAGATACCAAGTGAAATCATTTATGCTGTAAAAGTAGGTGACTTATTCATATTGTGAAAAGGAAACACTTACATCTACCAAATCCATGTCCTTAAGACTCAGCCCAGTTTTCTTCAATGCTCCATTGATAGCAGGGACTGGGCCTATATAAGAATAAAGGAATTAGATGAAAATATATTGTCTCTTGTTATTCATAGGCCAGACTTCTTTAAGACAGGTGTGTGGTGTATACCTGAAGTGGAAGGATCGTGAGTTTGAAATCAGCCTGTTTATACAGTTAGAACAAACCTCCTCCTTCTAGAACACACAAGGAAATGGCCACAGATTGTAAAGGGGACAAAGGCGTAAAGCTGAAAGCAGTCAGCTGGGCGAGCCACATGAGACACTGGCGTTAGGACTCTGAGCAGCCAGGGGCCATGTGCAGGATTTATAGTCACTTATAGGTTATACTGATCTCAAATGACCAGGCAGACCAAGAGTTCTAAGGTGTATACCTATTCATTCACTCTGAACCTCCAGCCCATTTGGATACAAGGCAAGGAACACAGTGGCACTTCCACAAGCCTGGCACATCGGGAGCTGTGGGCACTCAGGGAAAGGGTACCTGAGGGAAGAACCATTTTCTAACTCCAATAGCAAGTGGGGTAATACAGCCCATAAATCAAGAAATGCAAACTGACCTAACCAGGCCTGAAAGAATCGCTGGCTCCCAAGTCTGCTGACTGCCAGTGACAATGTGATATTTCTATAAGTTCTAGCAAACCAATGCTTTTTCCAAACGGCAGGATGTCTACCTAGAGACGATTCCCTTCTGTGCTTATCCCTTTAGGAAGAAAGTGTGCAAACAACTCGTCAGAAAAATTCTGCTGTGAAGGCAAGTGGCTGAACATCTCGTGATGGGTTTCAGCCAGTTCAAAGTCTCTTTGGACCAGTTTGCTTACCAAGGGTGACCACTCAGATAACACAGTTCAGTCTAAAATGCAGTTCTGCATAGCTACTGATTTATTAGGATCTAACTTCAGATTTTTTACACGTCCAAGACATGAAAAATGGGATGATTATTAGCATGGGTAATACTGACTGTCAACTAGACAGGATCTAGAATCACCCAGGAAACACGTCTGTGAGGGATCAGTTAGATAAATTCAGCCTCTGGGCACACCTGGGAGAGATTATCTAGGTGAGATGGCCTTAAGGGTGGCTGACACCATTCAACAGATTGGTGCCTTGGAATGAAAAAGAGAAACTGAGCCAACCACTAGCCTTCATCTCTCTGTGTCCTGATTGCAGACATCACGTGACCAGTGCCTGAAGTTCCTGTTGCCATGATGGACTTAAACTGAGAGCCAAAAATAAGGCCTTCTTCCTTAAGTTTTCTTGTGGCTAGGTATTCTGCCATAGCTATGAGATAAGTAACCAATGCAGATGTTGGTTGACCGTGCGCTTTGCAAGCCTTTGGAACTGCTTTTTTGGGGGGTTTGGTGGGGGTGTGTGGAAAGATTTGGAGCTCTGGGCTGGGAAAGCCAGTGTGCTGTAGACAGTGCTTGACGGGCTAGTGGGTTCTGGGACATAAGGGGCTGAAACACAGACAGTGGACCTGCTTCAGGTGGTTTCAGAGGGAGAAGGGGAGTAGGAATGGTAACCAACATGGTGTAAACAGTAAAGCAACCGTCACCTGGCACGGTTAGGGAATCGTCAGTTGGCTTTTCACTACTGCGAAGAATACCGAGACCATTAGCTTAGGACAGTAAAAGGGATGAAGCGTCCTTCAGTGGAATGAACAATTGAAGGTGCTGAGACATTGTCAGCTTCCCTGTCTGCAAGAACGCCAGCAGGCCTGCCTTGGTCTGCTCAGGCTAACTTGGAGTCTGTGCCATGGTCTGGTCCTTGCCATGCCCCTCTGGGAAATGCTCTCCCCAGACACTCATGTTTATTTACTAAGACTCAGGAAGGTTTGCCTCCTTAAACAAAAGACCTTATTTCTAGTTTGAGTACTTACCATTAAAAGCTGTGGGTCTTTAGGCTCTTGTTGGGTTTTAGAGTTAATTAAAAAAATTCTCTGAGGAGCTGGAGGGATGGCTCAGTGGTTAAAAGCATTTACTGCTCTTGCAGAAGACCCACATTCAGTTTCCAGCACACACATGTTGACTCACAACTGTTCATAATTCCAGTTCCAGGGGATCTGATACCTCTTCTGAACCTTCACAGGTAGTAGGCATGCATGTGTATACAAACATACATGCAGGAAAAACATCCATGTACGTAAAATAAAAAAAAATCTTTTAAGAAATTCTTTGAATTGATTAACTTTTTTCTTCTTAAAAATTTTTAATTTTGTTTGTGTGTGTGTGTGTGCATAGATGCAGCACCTGCACAGGCCAGAGGCATCTGATCTTCATGGAGCTGGACTAATAAGCAGCTGTGACTCCCTGACGTGGATGTGGGAACTGATCTCGGGACCTGTAAGAACAGTACATGCTCTTAACCACTGATTCATCTCTCCACTCCCTGATCTTCATCTTCTTTTTTAGTTTACATATATGGCTGTTTTGCCTGCATGTATGTCTGTGCATCATGAGTGTGCCTGGTGCCCATAGGGACCAGAAGAGGGCATCAGATCTCCTGAAACTGGAGTTAAAGGTGTTTGTAAGCTGCCGTGTGTGTGCCGGAAACTAAACCCTGGTCTTTTGGAAGAGCAGCCAATACTCCTAACCACTGAGCCAGCTCTCCAGCCCTCTGACCTTGTTTCTTTAAGCATGAAAATCATAAATTATAAAAATGAAGTCAAATAAAGATAAAGCTAACATTGCTCCATTCAGCTCAATGAGCCCCCACATACCATCCATTCCCCCCCCACTGTACCCCTACATGCTCCACAAGCCCCACTAGTCCTGCCAAGTCCTGGCTCCTCCTTTTCCCTGGTGACAGCTATTCTGCAGAGCTGTGAATGGTTACATGTTAGGAGCCTGCAGAACTGAGGAATTACTCTTCTCACAGACTCGACTGCCAAACCAGCCCTGCTAGAAGCTCAACCTGTTTTTATCACTCAGAACAGGTCATCAAGTTACCCTGTTAAACCCCACACTGCGGGACAGACAAACTTGCAGTGACACAGGCACGTGACACCGGGGACCCTTGGCTCCGGCAGTTCCACAGTGCCAGTCCTCAAGCACCCAGGCCTTTGAAGCGAGGAAAACACTTTTCCTGCTCACCAGTTACTGCTAATCCACCAAACCCCGCTAAATGACGTTCAACTGTGAAACGAAACTTTGAAAGACCTGCTGATTGAAACCAGAGAAATTTAATAGCTCATCAAAGTACCCAAGGACTCAGAAATCAAGAGCAGAAACACCCACCTCAGATTACAGACCTACTGAAACATGCACCAGGGACTGCGTGTGAGTTCTGAGGAACAATTAGGGTGGGAACCCGTGTGGTAGGTGTGACACAATGAATCTTATCTCACGCCACAGGTGTTTCACTTTTCAGGTTGCCTTCTACTTCCAAGGTAAAAACTTTTTTTCCTGATTATATGATCATAAGTCCACAACAACAACACCCCACCCCTTGGCCTTCAGCAGTGTCGAAGTTTTCTACGGTTGCTGAAGTACACTTGAGAAGTACGATGAAAGAGGAAAAGGTGTAAACCCTGAACACACCAGGCCGGTTTCCTAGTAATCCTTCCCGGAAGGAAGTCTTGTTGGAAGGGCCTGGCTGCCGGTACAGTCGGGAGCTGACTCAATCCCCAGGCAGCAGTCACAGTCATTTGATTGGACCTGCACCTCTGACCTGGCAGCAACACATTATCCCCCTTCCATCGTGACAGTCATCTTAACAACCAAATTTAGGCAGTCAAAAAGGCACCCAACTCACAGAAAACTCTGGTCTGTCAAGAATCTGAAATCCATGCCGCAAGGAAGGCTTTTTCTCTGGACATGGGGTCGCGGGTGGAAGGAGCGCTGTCTCTTGTGTGCAGTGAGCACCTAACTGACTTCTTGGTTCCTTGAAGGCGGGTGGTAAGAAAGATGAAAGCGCTCCCCACTGGGGGCAGTGGGATGGCGCGGTGGATGAAGGTGCTCGCTGCCAAGCCTGACGGCTCAGGCTGGATCTCCAGAATATGGAAGGTGGTAGGAGAGAGCTGACCTCTGACCTTGACGGACATGCTGTGACTTGTGTGTTTATACCCGTGTATGTGTGTGTGTGCACATATGGGGAAGTTGTCCTCTGACCTTGACATATAGGCTGTGATTTGTGTGTGTACAAGTGCCTGTGCGCACACACACACACACACACACACACACACACACAGTAAATTTAAAAATCTGCATTGCCTGAAGTTCTCAGGGTCTATGTGTATTTAGTAAAAAGTGTTTTTTTTTCCTCTTCTTTCCTTTTTTCTATTTTTCTCTTTTCTCTCTCCTTTTCTTTTTTTGAGACAGGTCTTGCTGTGTAACCATGGCTGGACTGGAACTTGCAATCCTCCTGTCTCAGCTTCCTGAGTGCTGGAATTACATGTACACCGCCATGCTCTCACATCTAATCAATAAAAATAGTCTCGGCCTGAAAAATATCAACAATTTCACATCTCTTCCCATTAGTGCCTGTCACCTGACACCTGTCTGTAGTTCACTTTGCTAAGGAGCCTGGGTGGAGCCAGGGGTCATTACCAGCCTACTGGTGACTTGTTGAGAGAGACCCAGAGCCACGCGTTTACTCTACTTCTTTCTCTCTGGAACTACACAAGCCCTCAGTTTTCTCATTTACCAGGAAGTCTCGCTGGCTTTGTAAGGGAAGACTGGATGAGATCCACCAGTGACTGTGGAGCTGTGGTACTGGATCCCCAAGCAGGCTTCTCTAACCACATCATGACTTCATTGTGTAATTTTGTTTCCTTCTTTTCCCGTGGTGCTGGGGACCAAGCCCAAAGTCTAACACATGCTACATGAGGGCTCTCCCACTAAGCTGTAACTCAAGCACCCTGTATTTTCTGTGTTGATTTTTAAAATGGATTCCTATAATTTTTAATTATGTGCATGCTTTCTCTATCTGTGTGTGTGTGCACATGCACATATGTGTAGAGTGCCCATGGAGACCTGGAGAATCAGATTCTTCTGGAGCTGCAATTACAGATAGTGGGGAGCCACCTGACATGAATGCTATAAACTGAGAGAATATGCACTCTTAACCACAGCACGCTGCCCAGCCCCCCGTGGGATGGCTTTTAAATACTTCAGACAGACAGTATGCTATGACCGCTGCCCGTAGGGGATTTGCATGGTCTTGGTTGTCCTGTCATGCGTAGGACAGTGCTTCATAAAGACGATCTAAGTGAGTCCACCACGGATCTTGGTTTGGTTGCTTTTCCAAGACTCTGAATGCCCAAACAGACCCATTCTAGTCATAGAACAGAACAGTTTTCATGATAAACTCACCAATACCCATGATACTGGGATCGCATCCAGACACGAAGTAGCCCACGATTCTGGCCAGCGGTGTGAAGTTATGCTTTTTGACAGCTTCTTCACTAGCAATGATAACAGCTCCAGCGCCGTCACACACCCCCTTCCAAACAAACCAGCAGATTAAAAACAGGAGCAGTCAAAGAAGCGAGGTAAGGTTCGAGCTGATGGTGCAGCAGTTCGCAGAGTAGAACAGGGTTAGGGCCGCGCACAGGAAGCGCTGACAACGTGTTAGACGCTGGTGGAAGCACTGTGGGACCCTGGGGGACTTTAGGGATCCTTTAAGTGTGGAGTGAAGCCTCACCAAAGGACAACAGAAAGGAATGCAGAGAGAGAGGAAGAGAGAGACACATAGAGAGAGAAATTAAAATCTTTACATCCGATACATGTAGATGTAAAAAGAAATATGACAAATTATTATGTGAGAAAGAAAAAAGAAAAGGCATGAGGTATGAAAACTAACTTCATAAGCTAGGAGGATTTCCTTTCAACAGACTGAAAAGATGAAGAAATCAGATTATCAGGATCCCTGGCTACAGGTTTCATGTTAGGCTACGAAAAGTCAAATTAACAAAATATAAACATTACCAGTGTAAGTTAAACAACTACAGGTTAGAAGTTTCTAGACAGATCTGGAAGAGACTTCACAATCATTCAGCAAGAACATATTGTAGGACATGTGACACACCGAGGCATTGCCCGCAGTGACAGTCCCGTCTTTCTTGAACACTGGAGGGAGCTTTTGCAATTGTTCCATGGTTGTTTGGGGTCGAGGGTGCTCATCCACTTGCATCATCTGCTTTCCTTTCTTTGTCTTCACCTCAATGGGTGCCATTTCCTCTTTAAAGTAGCCAGCATCGTTAGCTGAAATAATGAAAGGCCATTAGAACGAAACTCCGAAAGGAAGAGAAGCCAGGGGAACCGTATCTGTCAGCTTCACCCCTGCTCTAACTGATCAGAGGGTCCTTCAGTCCCTTTCTACTTAGCAAGCTGCTCTCCTATTAGAGGATTTAACATACCCCCACCCCAGGAATCTACACAGTGAGTCTGCACCTTTTAAAAATTATCATTCAGGGTGTGTGTGTGTGTGTGTGTGTGTGTGCTGGACCACGCCTCCCACATTGCAAGAGGCAGAATCTCCGTTGTTGCTGCTGCTTAGTGTATAGCAGGACCAGCTCACCCATGAGCTTTTGGAGATTCTCCTGTTTCTGCCTTTCATCTTTCACTGGGAGCATGAGGACTGCGGATTGCCCTACCACACCCAACTTATGTGGGTTCTTGGGATTTGAACTCAGGTCCTTCTGCTTGCATGGCAAGTGCTTTACAAAAAGAGCCATATTCTGAGATCCTACTCTGACTGTTTTTTATTAAGTTTTTTAATTGTGAGATGCTAGACTGACAGCTGTGTTAGATATAGATGTAATAGTACTAAATACATCCAACTTGGGCTGGACAGATGGCTCAGTGGTTAAGAGCACTGTCTACTCTTACAGAGGTCCTGAGTTCAGTTCCCAGTGGCATCTATAATGGGATCTGATGCCCTCATCTGACATGCAGGTATTCATGCAGAACACTCATAAAATACAAATAAATTTTAAGAAAAATGCATCCAACATTTTTGGTGAAAAAAAAAGTAGTCAAACATCACAGAGTTGCCTATGCCACCAAGCATAGGTTGAGACAATGACAACCTGAAGAGATTGTAAGAGCTGTAACTGATATAATTATATAAAAAACATTGTGTCTATTTTGAACCTCTACAGATTAGAACACACTGGAGTCATCTATCACTTCAACAATAGAGTTGGTCAGGAAAAAAAATTCTACCTTAGTGTGTGTATATGTATGTGTGTGGTATATGCATGTGTATACATGCCTGTTGGCTTGTTTGCACAGAGACCTGCGGTATCCTGCACCCCACTCCCACTCTCTGCCTCGTCCCCTGAAGGGAGGGGCTCACTGAACACGGAATTCACTGTCTTAGTTAGGCTGTCCAGTCCGCTAACTGCTAGCATGTCTCTACTTCCAGTGCTGGAGTGTGGTCACCCTCAGTTCCACATGGGTGCTGGGCTTTCAAACTCAGGACATCATGCGTGTACAGCAACATCCCTACCCACAGAGTTGCTTGAAAGCCCTTCATCTGAACTCTGATATCATATTTCCGTTGGAAAAACAAAAGTTCTGCCTTTATTTAGTTTGACGCTTCCTGTCTGATCTTCTCTAGTTTATAGGTGGACTGTGAATAACTGACTTTGCTGAGGTCAGATCCCTTCACCACAATGGAATTAGAAATCCATGAGATGGCTTGGTGCTCTCTGGACTACAAGTGTCCCTTAGAAATAACTGGAATGGTAAGCAGGATGGCATCGGCTCCATCCACTTCTTCCTCTGAATGGACCGACCTCATCCTCACTACTTCTGGTGGTTTATAATAACACTTCAGTTAAATTCTTAATTGGAGGGCTGACAAATTCCTTCAAGCTGCCATTGAGAAGCCAATGGCTGTCTAGAAGTTCGTTCCAGAGGACCAGAAAGCAGTGTATGTCACGAGGCAGTGGAGGGAGGGTCTTTGACTAATGAACTGAGTCAGATACAATGAGGAATGGGAGAAGGAGGCATCCAAAGACACCCAGTTGGTCAGGCCCCAGCAGCAGACAGATCCCCTTTCTGTATGTTAGGACATGGCTCATGGGAAAGGCCAGTGACCTACTCTGGACTAGAGTGGGCTGTAGTAACCTATTGTTTATGTAACAAGGTTAGTCATGAAAAAAATATCAATTTAACCTCCAAGACAGGGTCTTACTTTGTAGTCCCTGTACTGCCTGGAAATCACTATGAAAACAAGGCTGACCTGGAACTCACAGAGATCTGACGGCCTCCATCTTCTGAGTGCTGGAATTTAAGGCATATACCTCCACGCCTGGCTACTTTGTTCTTGATATCACTTTACAGTTGACAAGCAAAACAAAACCCCCAAACAAAGCCCTGCCCCTACTGCTATAATCAGCAGTTTCATCTGGTGGAGCAAATAAAATGCCTCAGTATGTTCTATGGAGAGCGACTCGCCCAGGACAAAATCCCCACGTTCCGACTGGGCCAAGTGACATTTTGGTTAGTTTTAGTTATTAATTTATTAATTTATATGTATATGTGCCTGTGTGAGTTTCTATGTATCAAATGTACCCATGGAGGTCAAAGGGGCATCAGCTCCTGAGTTATAGGCAGTTGTGAGATAACTGATGTAGGGCTGGGAACTGAACCTGTGTCCTCTGCAAGAGCAGTTAGCACCACTGTTAATTGCCAAGCCATCTCTTCAGAACCCCCAAATCCCACTTTAAAAAGATTAAAATTTTTATTTTATGTGTCTATGTTTTGCCCATATGGATGTGTGCCACATGTATGCGGTACCCATGGAGGCCGGGAGAAGGTATTGGACCCCCTGAAACTGGAGCTACATGTAGTTGTGAGCTGCTACATGGGCACTGGGAACCAAGCACGAGTTCTCTGCAAGAGCAGCCAGTGCTCTTAACTACTCATCACTTCAGCCTGCAATACTGCCTTTAAAAGTAGCATTAGCTTATTTCACAAGAGAAATTTCCACATGAAATTTTCAGTAACAGAGTTACCTGATCATCTAAAACCAAAAGAAAAAAGAAAAATGTGATTTCCAAAGGTATGAGTTTTAAAAATCCATCACTGTCTGGTCACTATGACCTTCGGGAGGAACCCCGCCCCCCTCCCAGCACGTTCTTCTCTCTATACCAACCGGCTTTCCACCTCTGCTGGGACTGCAGTGCATAGCGGTCACAGTCTTCTCTGCTTATGTTGTGTTTTACAGCAAGGTTCTCTGCAGTCAATGCCATGGTGAGCTTAACATGCGGGTCCATTAATCCTGTCCACAAGGTATCTTCCAGCTATAAAGACAGTCAGACAGCGATGTATTAAAACACTATCTTTGGAAGGAACATGTCATAATTTCTTTAGATTTACATAACAATTGCACTTATTATTTCTATTCATATTTGGTTCTGGGACATTAAGAAAATCTAACATCTAAAAAAACTCCCAACGTCTCACAAATGTTTATTTTATGCCATTCTAAATACACAGCTCTAAGTGTCCATCCACCAGGAGCTTACCCCACAGTCACAAGTGAGCCCTCCAGTGAGGAGTCCAACACTGGGTACTTATGCAGGGCTTTTCTGCAACCCCTTTAAGTAAACTATCATGTGGTCTGGAGGGGAGAGCACACGTGTGTGGCTTTTGCATCCTTGACCTTCAGTGACAGATACAGCTGGCTCTATTTGTTATTTTGTTATTACTAGACTGAGAAGAACGGGGCACGGAATCACTGAGGAACAGAAAAGGCCACACCAGAGCATCTGAGGATGTTCCACGCGTTGCTCGTAATCCCTGTATTGCTATCTCAGCAGAGAGTTTTTAAGTACATCCGTGTCTGAAATACTCATGGTCTCTAAATCTCATTCCTTAGTTTCCAAAAGGCCATGTCTTATTTATTTATATTATTCAGTGTGTGCATCTGTGTGTGTAGTGTGTGCGTTGTACATGCATGTGAGTGTGTGCACCTGTGTGTGTAGTGTGTGTGTTGTACATGCATGTGAGTGTGAGGGTGTTTGTACCCATTCAGAGGCCAGAAGAGGACTCCAGGTAACTTCCTTTACTCCTCTTTATTTTAGGCCTTTAAGATAAGGTGTCTCACCCAAGTGGAGTCTGTCTCTTTAAGTGAGGCTGGCTTACTAGAGTTTCCCTGGGATCTGCCTGTCTCCATTCCCCACAACCAGGGTTGAAGATATAGGCAGCTATGTCCAGCTTTTTGTGTGGGTGCTGGGAACCTGACCTCAGGTTCTCATGCTTGGAAAGCAGGCATTTCTTACCACTGAGCCGTCTCACCGGCCCCTGGAAAATGCTAAGAAATACAGAATGCTACTAAGCTTTTTCTATGAGCAGGGCAATGAATTAGCATTCTTTATCCCAGCTGTTATTGCTATGAGATAGCTGTCAGAGGCGAAGGAGTGTTTTTTTTTTCCCCTGGCCAATTTGGATCAATAGATGAATGCAGACACCGCACTTTTAGTGATGGAGAAACTTATTCAGTGGCCCTTGCTCCAGAAGTAGGACTCCACATGCCGTTACAAAGGTCTAGTCACCCAGATTACTCATGAATCCATTTCTTTTCTTCCTCCACCTTTCGCTATGGTTTCTTCTACATGTGACGTATAATCCTATGTGGATTCTAACACTAAAACTAGCAAGTTTTCAAATAGCCTAAAAAATATAAATCATACAAGTCTTGGCAATATCTCATGAACAAAACTGGGTTCAAAATTAGTTTTTTTTTCTCCCCCCAAGAGTTACGCTATTAAAATTACTTCTATAACTAGCAAAAGATAATTTAAGAAATTTAATGGTCCAAACCTTGATATCTAATCCCAATCTGGTTCCAAAGCGCATATTTCTGACACAGTAGGGGGCTTGGCTCATGTTCTCTGTTCCTCCACACAAGACAACTTCAGCATCTTTGGCACAGATTTCCTGTTTAAAGGAAAAAAGAAAAAAAAAACCCAGACAACAAAAGTCCTTCTATTGTATCCAGAGTATGAATTGAGAATTACAAAGACTTTAAAAATTAGTGGTGATTCAAACAAATGTTGTGTCTTAATTTGCAGTAACCTAAAGGAAATGTTTAAAGTCATTGAGAAGCTGATATTAAAGAACCTATTCTCCAGATCTAGGGGGTAAGTGAACAGACCCTGACTGTGTGTGCCAGAGTGACACACACACCTATTTGGCCTAAGGACATAAGGACAGTCTGTCTGTCTGTCTTAGAGCTAGGCTTTCGTTCTGTAGCTCACCCTGGCCTAGGAGGTAGGGCAAACTTTCGCCTCAGCATCCTAGACTCTGAGATTATACAGATGCCAAGACACACCCAGCTCTAAGAACAGGGATTTTTACTTCAACATTAATCTGGAAAACTCACAGGGATTCTTATCTCTGACTTGAATATGTAGCAGATAATAAAGGGCGCACCTATTTAAAAGTCATAAAAATTGGAAAAAAAAGTCCTATTAATGGAACTGGTGGACTGGAGGGTTCATAAAGGGGTCCACTTCATTCTTCTGGTTTCCATCTCTCAGAAAAGATGCAAGCAACGAGCTTCTAAGAGGCTGTCATTCTGTTTAAAATTAACACTGGGAGAGTGGGTACCACTGTTTAAAGTATGTTGTCATAGAAAGCAATGTGAGAATAACTTTACCCATCACACTATGTCTGTGTCAGTTACCTGGAGGCAGTGAGAAATCTAAAGCTGCCATGCCTGATTGAGGGGGAGCAGCTATACGATTAGAGAGGTAAGCAGGGCTGCCCCTACCTGGCATCCATTCACAATGGACTGGAAACCAGAGCCACACAGCCTGTTGACAGTGAGGGCTCCAATCTCTGTTGGGACTCCCACTCGCAAACCCACATGCCTTGCCAAGTACAATGCATCCGAAGAAGTCTGGGCAAGAAAAAGAAGTCACTTTATAAGAAAGACAGTAACAACAATCAAAAAAGACATGGAAATGCTGGTAATCTATAAACTGTATGGCTCTGGGGAGAAAGGATATATGCACACAGAGACTATATAGGTGATTTTAATAAATACTATCATTTAGTCAGTGGTGCTTCCACTGTTTTATTGTGGCAAAATACATATTACAAAATTTATCATTTTGTTCATTCTTAAACATACAGTTCAAGACCATCAGAAACATCTGTAATGTAATATTTGGCAACTACTGTTAATTTTTTTTTAGACAACTGAATTTTAAACATACTAAGTTGTCCTTCTACTTAGGAAATTTACCTATTAAGTCCTCCAATATAAGATGGAGATTTGTAACAGTTTACAACAATTAGAGCTAGTTATAAATAAAAGAGGTTGTTATACAATATTAGTTGAAGATGTGTTACATTTGTTTATGCTTTGGAATATTTGTTTAATGATACAAAGATGTGTTGCATTTGTTTAACTCTGTGAAGCTGTATTACTTTGCCTGTCTAAAACACCTGATTGGTCTAATAAAGAGCTGAATGGCCAAAAGCAAGCAGGAGAAAGAATAGGTGGGGCTGGTAGGTAAAGAGAATAAATAGAAGGAGAAATATGGGAAGAAGAGATCAAGACACAAGAAAAGAAGAAGGAGGACACCAGGGGCCAGCCACTCAGCGACACAGTAAGCTATGGAATAAGAAGTGATGTGGGATTCCCCTCTGCATGCCGTGAATGTTTTATTACTATCAGTTAATAAAGAAGCTGTTGGACCAATGACTTAGCAGAATATAGCTAGGCTGGAAAAGATATATAGAGAGAGTAGGCGGAGTCAAGGAAACACATGTAGCTGCCAAAGGAGAGAAATGCCTGGAAACTTTCCATTAAACCATGAGCCTCATGGTAAAATACAAAATAATAGGAATGGGTTAATTTAAGATGCAAGAGTTAGTTAATAAGAAGCCTGAGCTAACTGGTCAAGCAGTGTTGCAATTAATACAGTTTAAGTGCAATTATTTTGGATCTGTAGGGCTGGGAAACAAATGAGCAGCCTCCACCTACAAAATGGCCAATGTGGGCCACCTACATCTACATAAAACCTGAGAATGCTTGGGAAAAAAAATTCTAGACACAAAAGAACAGAGTTAAGCATAACTTCTTGGTAGCCACATTTTTTTTTCAGATAGGCTCTGTTTGCTGGCAATGAGCAGAGGCACAACTCCTCTAAGAAAAGGCTTCCTGACTCAGCATTAGCAAAAAAAAAAAAACAAAAAAACCAACCAATCAACCAAACAAACAAACAAACAAAAACTATGCAGCTTCTTTAAAAAATGGCAGCTCCCTGGTTTGTGCGAGTTGCATGAACTCTGGCTCTTTCAGGAGGTCAAGTACTTAAATGGGGTCTATGAGCAGTGTGTTATAAATTGCTTAATTGGTGACATAGGCCCACTACGACCCTGGAGCTGGGGCGATGTGCATGGCTCTCAGAGGCAGTGAAGATGCCTCTGCCATGTTGGACTGGGTGGAACCAACAGGCAGGACTGCAGAGTTGGTCCTAGCCATGCTTGCTTAGCATTAAAAAAAAAAGGCGTTCCTGGTCAGAAAATGATTACAGATATGCAATAAAGACATATTCAGACAAAAAATAAACCTCTGAATGGGTCACAGTGTGTTTAAAAAATGTATGTAGGCTTGGGAGAGACAGATAAAGAATGTAGACGGTTATAAAAAAAATAAGTGGTTTTCAAAAAATAAAACAAAGTCTTTAAAGAGACAGTAAAAGTAATATCAAAGAGTGCAGACAGTCATAGATAAAGGAATAAAGAAAAATAAGCCATGTAAAGATGGAAAATACACAGAGTCTGGATTATGTATACTATTGTGTTTTCTTTAAATTTTTTGACTGTGAAGGAGCTAAGTACAAAGAGACATTTCATTGTACAGACTGCCAAGTTAAACCAACATATATATTTAAAAAATATCTTGACTTCAAAATTTGGGTCTAAGGATATACTGTTTTGGAAAAGAGGTTCTGCTTTTGTTTCCACAGAGGATAAGAATCTGTGGATTCCTTCCAGACCAATCACAGCAGATGAGGCAGATCTCTGTGAGTCTGAGGCCAGACTGTTCTACATAGTGAGTTCTAGGACAGCCAGGGCTATATTAGAAAAATCCTGTCTCAAAAAATCAAAACAACAACAAAAACCCCAAACCCCTCCCCCCAACCAAAAATCCTTCCACCTTAAGTTGTTTTGCTCAGATATTTGCCACCATGGCTAGAGCATTTTAGAGATACACAGAATGTGTATACATAGTCCCACATGTGCATGCTCCCCCACATACATGTGTGCATAGACATATGACATCTGTGTTAAATTATAATTTCTTTTTGTCCACTTTGGATGCCTTACCCATATCAGCTAAAATACTTTCACTGTGGTGGTTTGAATGAAAATGGCTTCCAGAGGCTCAGGAACTATCACTATTAGGAGGCGTGGCCTTGTTGGAGTGGGTGTGGCCTTGTTGGAGTGGGTGTGGCCTTGTTGGAGTGGGTGTGGCCTTGTTGGAGAAAATGTGTCACTAAGGGTGTCTGAAGTTTCAAGTGCTCGAGCCAGGCCCTGTGCCGCTCTCTCTTCCTGCTGCCTGCTGATCCAGATGTAGAACTCTCAGCACCCTCTCCAGCACCATGTCTGCCTGCGCGCTGCCAAGCTTCCCACCATAACAACAATGGACTGAACCTCTGAAACATAAGCCAGTCCCAGTTAAATGTTTTCCTTTATACAAATTGCCATGGTCATGGCGTCTCTTCACAGCAATAAAACCCTAACCAAGACACCATGCAACCAGCAAATGCCTGTATACTTTGAAAGAACATGTAGCTTTCAATCGTCTTCATATGGATGATCTATTTTGCAGACGACACATGCCAAGATAGAGGGAAAAGAGGCTAGAGGCTGCTCGTTTCCATAAGACATCCTGACCAATCTCCTAGAAGGTGTAAGAGATTATGCTAGGTGCATTACATTGCATGGGCCTGCTCCTTCCTGCTGTAAATTGGATCTAGAATGTCCCCCAAAGGGTGTCTGTGAAAGGCCTGATTCCCAGAGGGTGGTACTCATGGGTGGTGGTTCCTTTAGGAGGGAGGGCCAGTGAGAGAAAATCAGTCCCTGGGGGAATGCCCTCAGAGAGCAGATTAGAGGCCTGGCCCTCTATCCCTCTCTTTGCTTTCTGGCTACCATAAAGTGAGACAGGCCTTCTCCAGTACACGCTCCTCTAATGATGGGTTTTGTGGCCCCTGGCTGAAAATAGGAGAGGAAAATGACTGTGAACAGAAACCTCTGACATCATCAATCAAAATAGAACTTTTCTCCTCCACAGTTGACATCTTAGGCATTTTTGATTCAGTGATAGGAAGCTGACAGGCACACTTCCTTTAGCAACACACTGTGAAAGCTAACTTCTCGTAAACCTAGTGAGTGTGCTTTTTGAGAAGCATTGAGGTAGGGCTGGAGAGAGGCTCGGTAGTTAGGAAGACTGGACACTCTGCTCTTGCAGAGGACCTGGGTTTGGTTTTCAGTCATCAAGGTGGCTCACAATTGTCACTAACTCCAGTTCCAAGGGATTTGATGCCTTCTTCCAACCCGCATGGCCACAAGACACACATTTGGTGCACATAGGCACAGGGAAAACTCACACATAAGATTAAAAAAAAGAAATAAGAAGCAGGGTTGAAATGTGTTCCAAGCCAGATGGAACACATGCTGCCTTGCGTTAGAGCCAGAGGGTGACCAAGGTTACAAATTGATAACTACTGATAACATTGATAACTATTGCTGACACAGTAAAGGAATTATTCCCACTAAATGATCAGAGAAAGCAACAGACGTGAATATCTACCCCTCCCCACTACCTGCATGACATTGCCCACGATGACACTGTCGATGGTTTCCGGTGGGACTTTGCCAGCAGCCAGGGCAGCCCTGGCAGCAAATTCAGTTAAGTCAATAGCAGAGAAGTCCTTGAGAAGACCCCCAAAAGCTCCAAAGGGTGTGCGCTTAGCAGCCACGATGAACACACCTAATGCATGGAGAGATGTGTAAGCAGTCGGTTAGTTAGCATCTTTTACCATTGCATGGTAAAAGACAATCTCCAACGAGGTAACTGAAGATATCCAATAATGCATAGAACCAACCACACAAAGAGAAATAGTATCCTACCTGCAGGGTCCAAGAACTATGTTGTAAATAAATTTCTGCTGTTGTTTGCTTTATTACTCTTAGCTTTTGGCTCTTTTGGGGGTCACCACCCAGCTCCCAAATGAATCACACACACACACACACACACACACACACACACACACACACACACACACACACACACACACACTTATTATTACATAAAAATGCCAGGTCTTAGCTTGGTTTGTTTCTAGCCAGCTTTTCTTATCTTAAATTAACCCATCTACCTTTCGCCTCGGGCCTTTTTCCTTTCTCCTACTTCTGTAAACCTTACTTTCACTCTTACCACCTGGCTGGCTGGGTGGTTGGGTGACTGGGGGAGGGGCGTCCTAGCGGCCTCTTCTCCTTGTTCTTTAGCTCCTTCCTTTCCCCAGAGTTCTCCTATTTATCCTCTCTGCCTGCCAGCCCTGCCTACCCTTGCTCCTGCCTCTCTATTGGCCCTTCAGCTCTTTATTAGACCATCAAGTGTTTTAGACAGGAAAAGAAAAAATCACAGCTTCCCAGAGTTAAATAAATGCAGCATAAATAAAAGTAACACATCTTTACATAGTTAAACAAATGTTTTGGAACATAAACAAATGTAACATACCTTAAACAATATTCTACAACAAATTCCCCTTAGGCAACTTTCTTACTTTGTTTACAGTGCCGGAACCATTTGAAAACTGAGATGCTGTTTCTCTGTGCCGAACTAAAGGGCACCCTGGAAGGTCCCCGAAAGTTGCATGAGGTTAATGACCCACCTCCTAAGAATCCTTTTGGAACATTCCTGTCAAGAGGCTCTTTCTGACCTCCACTAAAGAACTTTCAATAAGCCGGGTGGTGGTGGCGCACGCCTTTAATCCCAGCACTCGGGAGGCAGAGGCAGGTGGACCTCTGTTAGTTCGAGACCTGCCTGGTCTACAAGAGCTAGCTCCAGGATAGGCTCCAAAGCCACAGAGAAACCCTGTCTTGAAAAACCAAAAAAAGCCGGGCCGTGGTGGCACATGCCTTTAATCCCAGCACTCGGGAGGCAGAGGCATGCGGATCTCTGTGAGTTCGAGACCAGCCTGGTCTACAAGAGCTAGTTCCAAGACAGGCTCCAAAGCCAAAGAGAAACCCTGTCTCGAAAAACCAAAAAAAAAAAAAAAAAAAAAAAAAGAAAAGAAAAATCAAAAACTTTCAATAAGAAGGGATACTCCCCCCATGTAAAGCAGCATGCCAAATGCATCCTAAGAGAGTCAAATACATGGAGCTCTGAATGACTTCCATGTGCCACTGCTTCTGGAGTCACAGGATGACTTGAATGACAAGTTTCCAAAGTCCTGAACTGTAATTTTTGCTATTGTTATCTTTAACCATGCAACAAATGGGCAAATTTGGTTACCATTTACAGATGAAATTCACTGGCAGTTGGCTAATCTAAGGAACTCTGCAGACTTAATGATTCTTTCCTAGGTAAGCAGAAAGCATGCTTGCTGGGGTTGTGGTAACAGCTTGGTGGTAGAGTGCTTGCCTAAGATGTGTGAGGCCATGTGTTCAATCCTCAGTACAGTAAGCAAATAGGTGTTCTTATGCATGTAAATAATCATTACTTTCCACCGTTGTAAAACCTAACGATTATACCAGTCCAAAGCCATGGTGAGTGGCAGGCACTGGGCTGTACAGTGAGAAACCTGGATAGTGGCTGCAGTTCTTTCATTGCACTAACATT
>PVIU01018460.1:0-38975 GCA_004026605.1 Ondatra zibethicus
TGAACTGAGCTCCAAGGTCCAGTCGAAGAGCAGAAGGTGGGAGAAGATGAGCAAGGAAATCGGGACCGGGAGAGGCTGGTCCACCACCCGAGACAGTGTGCCTGATCTAATGGGAGCTCACCAAATCCAGCTGGACCAGGACTGAATGAGCATATGATCAAACAGGAATCTCTGAATGTGGCTGTCAATGGGGGCTAACTGAGAAGCCGATGATAATGGCACTGGGACCTATCTCTTCTGCATGTATTAGCTTTTTGGAATCTAGTCTATATGGATGCATACCTTCCTAGGCCGGGATGGAGTATGGGAGGACCTTGGGCTTCCCACAGGGCAGGGTACCTTGCCCCCTCTTAAGGAAGCAGGGGGAAGGAGGAGGGTTAGTGGGAGAGTGGGAAGGTACTTGGAGAAGGGGAGGAAGTATAAATTTTTTGAGTGAAAAATAAAAGAATATTAAAAAAAAGACAACCTCCTCCCTCTCTTCAAGTGAACTCCTGGAGCTTGGATCAATGCTTGGCTTTGAATCTCTGCATCTGCTTTCATCAAGTACTGGATGAAGGCTCTATGATGAAATTAGGGTAGTCACCAATCCAATTACAGGAAAAGGCCAGTTCGGGTACCTCTCCACTATGCTAGCCTTCTTAGCTGGGGTCAACCCTGTAGATTCCTGGGAATATCCCCAGGACCAGGTTTCTTCCTAACCCCATAATGGCCCACTCTATCAAGATATCTCTCTCATTACTTTCCCCCTTCGTAATGCCCCCAACTCAACCATCCTGATTCCTCATGTTCCCATCCATTCACACCCTCTGGAAACCCATAGAGACAGCTGGCCTGAGGTAGTGGGAGCTCACGGACTCTGGACAGACAGATAGGGAGGCTGGCATGGGAACAACCTAACCCCTCTGCATCTGGGTGACAGTTGTGTATCTTGATCTTTTGTGGGGCCCCTAACAGTGGGATCAAGACCTGCTGTTGATGCATGACCTAGCTCTTTGGAACCTATTTCCTATGGTGAGATGCCTTGTTCAACCTTGATGCAGGGGAACAAGCTTGATCCTTTCATGACTTGTTGATTTCCCAAGGGAGGTCTTACCCCTTCTGAATGGAGATGAAGGAAGAGTGGATGTGGGGGAGGAGAGAGGGGTAGAGAACTGAAGGAGACAGGGGAGAGAAAACTGTGGCTGGCATGGAAAATAAAATAAATTTAAAAATAAATAAATTCAATCAAACCAGAAAAAATAAAATTTCACATCTGATAAAGTTTATGATTTTAAAGTGTTCAATTCATTGCATTCCATGCATTCACATATTGTACAAACCAACCTGTCTATAGTTTCAAACCTTGTGATGACTTAATAGGACATTGTCTACTAAGCATTCAACCCTAATCCTACCGCTCATGCACCCAGGGGACACTCATTGACTTTCTCAATTTGTTCAAGGACCTGATCAAAATAATGTACAGTTAGTAAATCATCTCTTTGTCATTGTTTTTCCGATCACAATTTTTATAAAATGTACCTAAATTATACCTTAAATTTTCAGTTCATAGATAGATAGTTGGATAATGCTCATATTGCATTTATATACTGGAGATGCATTGTGTACTAAATTTTAGGTGAAATTTTTGAGCAATTTTACATTTTTGCCACTTTTGACAGGACTGCTACGAACTTTAATGAGCAAGTACTTTTTGAGTTTTTTCTTAATTCCTAAGGAATAAATAAAGCAAGGAATTGCTGGCCATTGGGAATGGCTGAACATTTTGAGGGGCCCCCAACATTTCTTCACCATGTGATCTATTTCACGTTACCACTAGCTAAATACTGGAGTTGCTGTGTCAGTTTAGGCTTACCAAATTATTTTCTGTTTTTTGACTGCAGCAATCACGGCAGGTGCACAGTGCTACAGAATTTGTCATTTGAATTGAACCACTTTTCAAAATGAATGATACTTAACTAGTTTTCAGGTGCTTGTTACACTTGCATTTCTCTTTAGATGTCTATTTAAGTCATTGGCTATTTTCCTTTGGGCTGTATGGCCTTTTATTAATTCCACACACACATACTTATGCATAAGAATATATGTGTGTGTGTGTGTGTGTGTGTGTGTGTGTGTGTGTGTGTGTGTGTAGTTTGCATGCACAATTCTTATCACAGGACTAAGAATGTAGCTCAGGGTAGAGGCATGTGTGTTGTATATCATGGGTGAGAGTCAGAGATCAATTTTAAACACTATCAAAATTCCTTAATTCTTTATTTACAATTAAACCAAATATTAATCCTACTGTATAATGTATTGGTCTAGAAGCTGATCTTGGGACAATGCCACACTTTTTTGACTGCTATAATTTTGTAGTTTTGAAAATGAAATGTATGGGTCTTCAAATTCATTTCTCTTTTCAATTTTGTCTTGCTGTTAGTAAAATGTAGATAGTTAATGTAAGCTTAAAGAATTAAAAGCTCGATAGGGATTGCCCTCAGTTTTCATGTTAGGTGAGTTACAATAGATTGTCCACTATATACTACAAAACTTCCCATTATGTTACATAGTTTTTCTTCTGTGACTATATTTAATTTGTTAATCAGCTGCATAACTTTCTGTGCATTACTCAAATATCATATACAGGCAACTAGCTCTTTAGATCTTCTTTGCCTTCATGTGTGCCTTCCTTAAAGTGGGACTAAGAGCTCACCCTTGTTTTGATGTGAACATGAAAAGCTTTAATCTATTATCATTAATTAAAATGTTAACTTTATTATATTAATGAATACTGTTGGTATACTGAGGAAATTACATATATCTGTAGTTTCATAAATATTTTAAAATAAAAAAATTGGTTAGCTTTTGTCAAATACTTTCTTAATATTGATTGAAGTATTATAATGATATGTGTAGTCATTTCACATAAGTCTATTGTAATGGTATATTGCTATTTTTTTACATGTTACTTGTTACTGATAAAATTAGATGTTCTCAAAATCCATTTGTTAAAATCTCAGTCCTTCAGTACATCAGACAATGACTATAGGGTCTTCAAAGAGACAGGGTCTTCAAAGAGACAGTTTAAAATACTAGAGAATCTGTAAAGTTCATGTGACACCATTAGAGTGGGCTCCAATCTAATCTAGATGGTGGTGTGGGACCAGATACCTGGGGCCAAGAGAAAAAAGACAAGGTGGATAATCACAGAGGGATGAGCATGTGAAAGAACCCTATGTCTGCAGCCTCACAGCCCTGTGCAAGTGATGAGGAAGGGCTTCTGAGGAACAACCTGATTGTTATCAATCCCTGACATAAAGTCTCCAGAAGGTAGTCATCATCTTTCAATAAGTCAATAACCATGAGACATTTTCTCCAGAAAACCTATATATACTACCATGACTATGCATTTATTGGAGAAATTACAAGTGGTTATGTATAATAATCATTTTAACATCTGCTGGAATTGCTTTTTCATGGCTCACAAAAATGCTCCATGTGTATTGTATATTCATGAGAAATATTAATTTATGGCTCTCCCTTTTTCAGTGTATATTTGAGTTTTGTAAAACAGTAATTGTTTTCCAAAGGAATGTGGTATAGCGATACTTAAAAAATTATGAGTCAGACTCTTTATAAAACCCAGCAGATGCATCAACACAAAACCAGTCCATCTGATTCGTCTTCATGTTAATCCTGCATCACCAAGTTATGGCAGCAGTGTGGACAACCACCTGCAATAGAGCAAGGAGAAACACAAGAACTATCTGAAATGGTAAATTTCTCAAAATTTACTAACCTCATTTGTCACAGAGTTACCAAATTGTAATTGTATTTGTCACAAAATACCAAATTGTATGCACTGAAATAGATGTTTCTGAAAACACATGTCAGCTCAGTAGATGTTCTATGAAAGCAGAGACTTCCAGGAGATGCTTACTCCAGCACGTCTGTAAAATTCTATCTTGTCATATTGAGAGCAATAAAGAAAAATAAAAGTAAATCAATGAGAAACTCTGGAAATCAATATAAAGAAATGAAAATAGAGTTAAGTCGAAAGTTAGACAAAGTGAACCAAAAGAAGGGGACAAATGGTTTGATAGGCAATTTGAAATTCCATAAATTGATGAAAGAAAAGATAAATATTTATACTTGTTCTTCAAAATAATGGCAGTTTATATGTGTAAGCAAAATACTTTAATTTTTAACTACCAGTTATTCTTAGGTGTGATTTACTAGGTAGACATTTTTATGTGCAAAAGGAATAAAAAAGTCTACTGAAAAAAGGGAAAGGAGACTTAAAATCATATTGAAATTCTGTGAAGTACACTCTAATTTATGTTGCTTTATCTACATATATGCATGGATTTTTAAATGTATGCAACATTCTATACATTTTAATATCAATAAGACAGAAATAATTTTACTGAATACGTCTTGCAATTACAAAATCTCTTAACAAGGGCATAATTCTCAATTTCTTATGGTTTTCTCAATTTCCAATTCACTGCTTTCACAAATTAACAATGAATCTCAAAACATTAACTACTCCAATGAAAGCATATATATTTATCTCTGAAATAAGATTGAATTAATCTTATATTCATCTGTTTACTTTAGAATGTAAGGTTTAAAAAGCTTGAACTCACAAAATCCTTTAAGCTAAGACATTGCATCTTTAATGACTATGCATTGTGTACCCTTCCATAATTAGACGCATCGTGCTGCTTGCTATTGTTCATAAAAGGAAAAGAAATACTTCAATGAAAAATTATTTTAAAGAATTTCAAGTTTTACTTGGGAACTAAGTTCCCAACGGGGTAAAAAGCTCCACACTGTCAAACAGAGTCAAGAACTTTCTTACTACTGAGAGTTATAAGTCTCTCATAACAAAAGAGAATCCTGACATTTCCAACAACATGGATGACATTGAAGATCTGTATGCTAAGCGAGATAAACAGACACGGAAGGGTAAGTATTACATGATCGCACTTAGGAAAAGTATATAAAATAGCCAAAATTACAGTAGCATCAAGGATAATTTTGATTGCCGGGGTAGAGGGCTGCACAAAAGCAGAAGAAAGAACTTAGGTGGATGTTTGAGTCATGCAAGACAAATCAATCCCTGCCTGATACTCCCTATAAAGTACCCAGCATGCAGTTAGCCATATTACAAATGGCTCTTTTCCTTCTGTGTATTGTGTTCAATTCCAACGTGTTGATTCTTGTTTTATCTTACTATATTCTATTTTAATTGTATTATTATCCCTTGTAAGCCTACTTGTTTTCTAATAAGAGACAGAAAGAAAGTGAATTTGGATGGAAGGGATATAGGGAAGAACTCATAATACAGTGAAACTGAGCCTTCAACATTGTAACATGTAATCTTTTCTTCATTTTTAAAACCATCTAATTCTACATACCAATTACAATCCCTCTCCCTCCCGTCCTCCTGCTCCCCACATCTTCTCCCCCGATCTATTCCTCAGAGAGGGTGAGGCCTCCCAGGGGATTTAACAAGTGATATGACAGACTTTGCAACATATAATTATATTAGTTTTTTTTAAGTGAAGCACAAAACAGCTGGAATGTGGAAGAAGGCAGGGTGTGGAAGAAATCCCGAGTGAATGTGTAAAGGCAGATAAGATCCTGGGTGAATATGTTCTCTCGGCATTGGAAAATGCAGTCATATCAATCACACCAAAGTCTCAGATCCGTGGTTAATAGCAAAGCCTTCCCCAGTTGATGCAGAGTGATGGCAAAGTCTTCTTCTGGTCTGAGTGAGTTGATTGATTTTTATATAGAAACTATCAGCCACAGCTTCCTCCCCTGGGATGACTGCAGCGGGAACTACTGGGCTGTAGAGACCTCCTCCCAAGATTAGCTAAACTCACCTCCTTATTCATCTGTAGAGAATAAATCAGCCTGCTCCATTCTGAAAAGATTGGATTATAAAAAAATAATCCTTTGAGATTCTGGGTTTTTAAAAAAATGCAAAAGTGTAGATCCTTAGCTCATTTATTAATTGTTTAGAATATATTTTTTTCAATATTGGGGTTCATCATATGACACTTTACATCATAGAAATAGTTTTACCACCAAGTCATTTCATCAGCAATTTAAAAATTATATTTGAGACAGCATGAGTTAAGTACCCCTATAATCTTTTAGTTTACTCTTAAACTCATAGTGATTGTGTTCCCCCTATCTCATTCTATTTAGTGACTTGGATACTAGGTAATCATCACTCTTTTCTGGATGAATTTTCACTAATTAGCCAATAAAATTAATAACAAGGAGTCTGGGGAAATATTCAGTTATATTGGAGATACTCATGAAATCTATCATGTTCTTCATGCTGAGTGAATGCTCATCTCCAAACTCATAAACTTGCACATATTAAACATTACAGCATCTTGGATGCCAGTCTATAAATATAGTTAATCTTTTTCAAAAATTAAACTGCTCAAACTTCGACAAAAATTGATGGGTTCATACTCCCCAAACAGGTTTCCTCCAGTTTTCCAAATTTTCTCTGAGTTACTCCAGTGAGGTATTGGTTCACATTTTGCAAACTTTGACCTCGTAAGTTAGAAGTTGTTCAATTATGTCAAAAAAAAAGAAATGAGAAATAATAAAGAGTCTTCACATCTGAGCATGCTTTTCAAGTTAATAAAGACATTTAATAAAAATATTCCATTCTTTCTCTCTTTTTCTCTCTCTCATATGTGTGTGTGTTTGTCTTTTAACAAAGACTCTAGAAGAAATAGTGAATGGTACTTTACTTGCAAATCTTAATGAGAAAGATCATAACCAGGTATCATTTGAAGGATGAACCAGGGGTCAAAGTAATTTAGTTCTTAAGAAGACACAAAGGATATCAAGCAAATTACATTATAATTATGCAGAGAAACTATCTTCCTTTTATGTATTATATAGATGCAAATATAAATGAAAAGACTTTTAAAATGTATTTCTTTTTCATTTCGCTTCTCTTCCTAATGACATGACTAGCTTCTATTTCCTTGCCTTAAGGAGTATGTGAATGTCTGGGATTAGTTCCCAGAAATGTTAATATTACTTTATTTTCATTTTCTCAAAGCTACTAAAACACAGCTGGAAAATTAAATGCAAATGCAAACATTTTCCTTAGTAAAATTCTTTCTTCTTTAGCAAAAACCTCTTACATCTATTTGTTTTAATGATGATTTCTATTCAACATTTGTCATTAACTTTAATGAATTCACAACATGGATTTGATTCAAAGTGAATAGTTGGGCCATCTAAATCTTTTTAGACTGCTGATTCAAAGCTGTCTGAATTATAGAAACCTGAGTACCTCCTACTCTACAGATGAATTGCCTTTGATGTTCAACTCACATTCCTTGTATCTCCTTTCTCTTCTTTATTTTAGGTGATGTTCCCTGACTGTATGTCTCTAACACCTAATATTCTGATGTATGTAAATTGCAATGATATATATTCTTATAATGACACTGCTGATCCATCTATATGCAGAACTAACCCTGTGGCACTTAAAAAGCTATTTCCTCCATCTAGAGTTCTAGACAATTTCCATTTTAATCATTCTCACAGATTTTATTCCCTTAAATAGATTGAATTACATTCTTAACCAAACTATTTTTGAAATGGCATATTTCACGAGGCATGATTGATTACCTATTATTACCAGATATGCTAAATGTCACCAGATGGACACCATGGATATGTTAATCCTTCTAGACAACTACTCTACCATGGACATTTCTGGACCTTTACCAGTAAAATATATCTTTATTAAATATAGTAAGAAATGCCTGGAGCTTTTTATAATGTGGTCCATACATTTGCAAACCAACATCATTTCTTCGAAGAAAGTATGTAATTTTTAAGCACAGAAAAATCAGCGATATATAATCATCTAAATGCCAGACAGACAGCACATTTCTCAAGTGAGAATGCATGTTCATACCTAGTGTGCTTATTTTAAATGTACTTTTGCTTGTTTAATTTTCATATAAATAAAATCTCTATATGAAGCTATTTAGCCAAACTCCAGTTTGTATACACATATTTAATTAAATGCTTCCTCTTACCACTAAACTAACTGTGAAGGTAAAAATAGCTAAACCAAAGTTGGGAATGATACATAATATACATGCCAAGTTCATACATTTCCTACTAACAGTAAAGCTTATTGAACTTAACTAAACAATTTTCATTGTCTGATGTAGGATTTCTCTAAAATAAGCAGATACTCATGCACAACTATACTCTAAGTCATCGAGGGCCCATCTAAAAAACTTTAAGACTGCACACTGTCCATAGGATGGTCTAGATAGTTTGATTTTATTTGCTACCCTGTGTCTTTAAATATTGTTTCATGAAATGCAGTGAATGGGGCTGCCTGATCAAGAACTCATCAGGAAAGATGGGACCGGTATTGAGATCTCCAGCTTGCACACAAATGATGGTGGCTCTAGTGCCTCAACAGGAATTGCAGCACATGGAAGGCAGAGAGAGCTGCTCCCCCAAGCAAGCTACGTGAGCCCATGTAGACATCAGGCCTCCATATGAAAGCAAACACACATGAACCCACAAAAGTGAGAACACACACATATATGCTCTACAGATACAACTGAAAAACAATATACAGCAAAAAGGTAAAATCTGACGTGGGAACATAGCACAGTGGCAGAGGTCTAGTGTCCAAAATGGCACAATTGGGATATTTGGTCAACTATGCTGATAGCAGCATTATTCATAATAGCCCAAGCCTGGAAACAACCTAGATGGCTCTCAACCAAAGAACGTATAAGGAAAATGTGGTTCAATTTTTACAATGGAATATGACTTAACTGTAAAAAACAATGATCTCATGAAGTTTGCAGGCAAATGATGGAACTAGAAAAAAAATCATTCTGAGTGAGGTAACCCTGACCAAGAAAGACAAACACGGCATGTACTTTCTCCTAAGTGGATGTTAGGGATAAGGTCCGGAATAACTAACTTACAGTCCACAGCACCAGAGAGGCTAGAAAACTAAAAGAGCCCAAAGAGGAATGCATGAATTTCCATCTTTGGAGAATCAAAAGGGTCTCCTGGGTAAATCTCCTGGTGGCAGGGGTGGGAGATGGGGAGATGGGAACTTGAGGGAGCACTTTGGGGGCAGGACAAAGGGAGAGGGAGAGTAATGAAGGAGGTAGCTTGATGGGGAGGTGGCAATTCGGAGTTGTTGGGGAGAAATCTCTTGCCAGAGAAACTCCCACAAACCCACGAGGATGACTCCAGCTGAGACTCCCAGCAATAGTAGGGAGGGTGCCCCAAATGGCCATCTACTTCTATCAGATTAGTGACTATCCTGAATGCCATCCAGAGAGCCGTTATCAGTAACTGATGGAAGCAGACGTAGAGAGCCACAGCCAAGCACTGTCTCGGCTTTGGAAATCCTCCTGAAATCCTCCTGAAGAAAGGAAGGCGGGATTGTATGAGCCAGATGGGTCAAGGTAATGAAGGGGAAACCCACAGAGACAGCTGACCTGAGATCATGGAAGCTTATGGACTACGAACCACCATGATCACCCATGGGACCGACCTAGGCCTCGGTGGTGTGTGACAGCAGTGTGGCTTGGTCTGTTTGTAGGGCTCCTGGCAGTGAGGTCAGGACCTGTTCCATGCACTTAATTGGCTTTTGGGAACTTTCCCAGCCCTGATAAAGGTTGAGGAGTTGTATCCGACCTCAACTTGATGTGCCATGCTCTGTTCAAACTCATCGGAGGACTGCCCCTTTCTGAATGGAGATGGAGGAGGAGCGGAGGGCAGTATATGTGTGGGAGTATATATACATATACATATACAGTATATATATGTAACAGGAGGAGAGAGGGAGGGGAAACTGTAGTCAGAATGTAAAATAAATGAAAAGAGTGTTAATTAAATGATTTTTTAAAAAGGCACTGATTGTACTCTCTAGCGCCACAGATTTCAAAGAAAGGCTGAAGGAACAGCTCAGTACTAGGCTGTTAACCTGTCATAACCTGAAATTCAATATGTTGTACAAATAAAACTTTCTAGCCATGTGATAAACACACACACACACACACACACACACACACACACACACACACACCTGTAATGCCAGTATTTAGGATACTCAGGCAGGAAAATCAGGAATTCAAACCTATCCCCCCTGTTATATGGCCACAGAGAGTTGTAGTCCAGCTTCATACAGAGGCCATTCTGTTCAACAAAAAAATATATTTAAAAAATAAATGAACACGTAAGAAAGGATATGAGAAAATGAGTATCAAATGTTCACTGCATTCTGGCATATGAAAGGCTTTAGGCAAACTAGAGTAACACATCCAAAACAAGAGGTGAGCATCAAGTGTGAACAATATTGGACACATCTAGGAAAATGAAACTTAATACTAGCTATTGGTCTAATATCTAGATGAACCTTTGCATGAAAGAGAGGTAATCAAAAACAAAAACATTGCAAAAAATTAAATTAGAACAAGACAGAGGAAACCTTATAAATAGAAAAGATGTCCAAGAAGAGCAAACATGTTTGGAAGTAGTTTCACAAAATAGGTACTTACAGAATGCTTACTAAAATTTAAATAATATTAAGCTATAAAGAAATGGAAGACTTTAAAAAGAATAGAGAATAAAGGACTGTTTAAAGGATATGAGGCTGAAATAAGAGTAAAGTTAGATGAGTTTTTACATGAATAGCTTTAGAAAAAAACAAGAGAGGAAATAGTATTAGCCTAATTAAAATAATATTGGTATGGAACTCCAGATGACACACAATCATACGTCCTATGCACAGAACTTTGCTAAGTTACATCTTAGAAGAAGAGATGAATCAAATTTACATTTTCAATGACTTGTGCAAGTTCATACTTTTTAAAAAGTACAGTAGAAATCTTGGGCTCTAATTTGAAACATCTTGATGATATTGTTAATGGAGAAAATGATAGAAATTCACATGTTCTCGGCTCATGTTAGCTCATGCACTTTTGGAATAACTCTTTAAACCTATATATGCTGCCTCAGGATGGGTGTCACCAAGAGGCAAATTTTGATTTCACAAGCTGCTCATTCCCAGTGTTTCATCTTTTGAATTATTGGGTAGTGTTTATATCATTCCCATTTGTCTAAAAGAGCATGAGGAGAAAATATTATGATAATTTGAAAATTTTGAGTACTAGAAAAAGTAAAATAATTAAATCTAAATATATATCTGAAATAGTTATTATACAAAGTTACTCAGAAAAGAACAGAGCACATAAATAATAGAATGTCATATAATTAATTTACAAACATTTTGTTGAAAAATTTATTTTATTGAGAAGATTCAGCATCACTTGATATTTGTGCAACATTGAACCCATTAATATAAACTCTTAACACAAATAATAAAAAGTAATCCTAAAATTCCATTAATTTGAACATTTTGGTATTGTTATTTAGTGAAGTCGTAGAAAGATAAATTTCATCATTTGAATAAAATATAGAGTGGGTACTGTTTTTCTTTATTGATGTGGTGATAGCTGAGAAAATAAAGCAAATGTGATTCTCAAATTATCTGAAATCCAATTATTTTAAAAATTAATTAACACTGTACAAAAAGAGGGAGAGATCTCAAATTTGATGACTAAATATAATTTACTTAAAATCACTATAATTAAAGGCTGAAATATACAATTTTTTGTTATCAGAGTAGTATTTTGTGAGAATAAATATCTAGCCAGGTTACTTAAAACAAGAATTATCCAGACTCTGACATTCACAATATAAAACATTAAGAACTTTACCACCAACACACTGACTCTTATCTAACCAGTGATCTAGCATCACATATATGTAACATGCAAGCACACACACATACACACACACACACACACACATACACTGTGAGAAAGAAAGAGATAAAGTGAGATAGGAAAGGATAAAGGGAGGGAGGAAGGGAGAGAGGTAGAGGGAGCAAATAGGAATTGTGGGCTAATATCTATTCCCAAATTAGAAGAAGTAAAAATTATTTCCATTTGTGCATGTGCAAGCACACAAAGCTATGCCTTTCAGCTAAACTGACTGGGAGATTCCTTCTTACACAAGTGCAGGATGTCAGCTTCCCAAGTTTTTTCTATTTACCTCACTTATTTTCTTGATTGAACAACCTGATAAATATTTTTAGAACTTTTTTAAATTTCTAAAACTCTGTTCAGTTTTAATCTCTGTCCTCAATTCTGTTTTCTTTTCTCACTGAGAATTGGCTGTAGTGAATATTTTAATAGTAAATAAACGGTTTTCTGATATTAAAATGAGGTTTTCATGGTTATATCCTCCACTGTGGTTTACCACTAGCCTCTTACTCTTAAAATCACAGTAAGGAATGATTATAAATAAAATTAAATTGGAAGCCAGTGACTAAGCCAGCTACCTCAGCCAGAGCAGACTCAAGTCACTGATCTTCACAGGAGCAGGTACAATGTGACAACCTCCGCCAGAGCAGGCCAGAGTAGGCCAGAGCCAGCAACCTCTACCAGAGCAGGCCCAGGGCAACAACCTCACTGGGAGCAGTCCCAAGCAAGCAATCACCATGGGAACAAGCCCAAACTACCTCCCTGGGATTGCAGAGCGAACACCCTGAGAACTGAACAACCTCCAGGAGCATTGCATAACTTCTGGGGTGACTGAAACCATGGCTCTGACTGCACAATGAGGAGCAACCATCTGAGCCTTGGATTCACTGGCACGTAGAAAATTGGTCACCAGATACACAGCCCCAACTACCCAATCAGAAGAAAAGATGGGTAGACAAGGTAAGAACACACTCAACACCCCGCAGAGCAACACAACAACAAAAACTAGTGACTCTACAACAGCAAGACTTTAACACCCAAACATAGATGAAGCAGAAGAAAATGACCTAAAAAATAACTTTAGGAAAAAGTTTGAAGCCCTTAAAGAGGAAATAAAAAATTCCCTCAAAGAAATGGAGGAAAAGACAAACAAAAGAATTGGAAGAAATCAACAAATCCATTAAAGAAAACCAAGAAAAAGCAATCAAACAGATGAAAGAATGAAAGAGAAACAATAAAGAAAACACAAACCAATGGAATTATAGAAACAGAAATTATGAGAAAATGATCAGGAACCAGAAATACAAATATAAACAGCAGAATACAAAAGATGGGAGAGAGAATCTAAAGCACTGAAGATATAATAGAGAAAATAGACTCATCAGTCAAAGAAAACATTAAATATAACAGAAGCTTAACACAAAATATTCATGAAATATGGGACACCATGAAAAGACCAAACCTGAGAATAATAGGGGTAGAAGTAGAAGAATTCCAACTCAAAAGCACAGAAAATATATTCAACAAAATTATAGAAGAAAACTCTCCCAACCTAAAGAAGGATATGCCTATGAAGGTACAAGAAGCTTACAGAACACCAAATAGACTGGATCAAAAAAAATGTCCCCTCACCATATAATAATCAAAACACAAAACATACAGAATAAAGAGAAAATATTAAGAGCTGCAAAGGCAAAAGGCCAAGTAACATATAAAGGTAAACCTGTCAGAATTACACCTGACTTCTAAATGGAAACAATGAAAGCCAGAAGGGCATGGTCAAGCATTATGCAGACATTAAGAGACCATGGATGCAAGCCCAAACTACTATACCCAGCAAAACTTTCAATCACTCTCAAGGGACAAAAGATATTTCATGACAGAACCAGATTTAAACAATGCCTAGCCTAAAACCCATCACTACACAAAGTACTAGAAGGAAAACTCCAACCAAGAAAGTTAACTACATCCACAAAAACACAGACAATAGATGATCTCAGAGGAGCAAATCCCAAAGAAGGGAAAAACACAGACAATAACATCACCACCAACAAAAACTAAAATAACAGAAACTAGCAATCCATGCTCATTAATATCCCTTAATGTAAATGGAGTCAACTCACCTATAAAAAGACACAGGTTAACAGATTGGATACAAACAGAGTCCATCCTTCTTCTGCATACAAGACATACACCTCAGCCTCAAAGACAGACACTGATCGCCTCAGAGTAAAGGGTTGGTGCAGCGCACAACACCTGTCTGCACTCTACGTGCTACCATACAGTTCGCAAGCTTCAGGCAAGGGGCTGGAGGTTGAAACACACAGAGACAGCACAGACAGAGAGACAGAGACACGGATCTCTAGTCACTGATAAGAAGCCCTTTATTCAATAGCACCATGGAGGCTTATATACCCAACAGTCATGTGGGCCAACAGGTGAAAACCTTATTCTCTGATCCTCAAGGCAAGGCAACACGTGCTCGTGAAGCAGAGCTGGTAAACAATTTTGACACAGCTTTCAGTAACTCAAATCACAAGGAAAGTAAAGATCTCTAGCAGGGAAGAGCAGCTGGAAGCCAGGACTCCAAATGATTCCAACAGGTTGGGGGAAAAAATTCCAATCAAATGGACCTAATAAACAAGCTGGTATAGCTATCCTAATATCTAACAAAATAGACATCAAATTAAAATCAATCAAAAGAGACAAAGAAGGACATTTCATATTAGTCACAGGAAAAATCCATCAAGAGAACATCTCAATACTGAACATCTATGCCCCAAATACAAGGGCACCCTCATATGTAAATGAAACACTGCTAAGGCTTAAATCACACATTAAACCCCACACACTAATAGTGGGAGACTTCAATACCCCACTCTCAGCAACGGATAGGTCTGTCAGACATAAAATTGACAGAGAAATACAAAAATTAACAGATGTTATGACTCAAATGGACTTAACAGACATCTAGAAAACATTCCACCCAAACATAAAAAAATACCTTCTTCTCAGCCCCTCATTAAACTTTCTCAAAATTTTATCATATACTAGGTAACAAAGCAAACCTCCACAGACAGAAAAAGAAAAATGGAATAACCTTATATATCTTATCGGATCATGATGGCTTAAAATTAGAATACAACAGCTGCATTAATTTCAGAAAGCCCACAAAATGGAAATCAAACAATGCTCACCTGAATCATCAATGGGTTAAGGAAGAAATAAAGGAAGAAATTAAGGACTTCATAAAATTCAGTGAAAACGACCACACAACATACCCAAATTTATGGGACACAATGAAAGCAATGGTAAAAGGAAAATTCATAGCAATAAATGCCTACATAAAGGTGCTGGGAAAATCCCACACAAGTGAGTTAACAGAACAACTGAAAACTCTAAAACAAAAAGAAGCAAACTCATCATGGAAGACTAGACAGAAGGAAATAAGCAAATTGAGAGCTAAAATCAACAAAATAGAAAAAAGAAAACGATACAAAGAATCAATGAGACAAAGAGTTGGTTCTTCTAGAAAATCAACAAAATAGACAAACATTTATCCAAACTAACCAAAAGGCAGAGAGAGAATATCCAAATTAACAAAATCAGAAACAAAAAGGGGGCATAACAACAGACATGGAGGAAATGTAGAGAATCATTAGGTCATAATTTGAAAACCTGTACTCCAAGAAATTGGAAAACATAAAGGAAATGGACAATTTTCTGAATAAATATCACTTACCAAGATTAAATCAAGACCAGATAAGCAAATTAACAGACCTATAACTGCTAAAGAAGTAGAAACAGTCATCAAAAGTCTCTCAACCAAAAAAGCCCCTTCCCAATAACCACAAATACTATAAAACACGTTGGGGTAACTCCAACTAAACAAGTGAAAGACCAGTGTGACAAGAAATTTAAATCTCTGAAGAAAGAAGCTGAAGAACACAAAAAAATGGAAAGATCTCCCATGCTCTTGGGCACATAGAATTAACATACTAAAAATGACAATCTTACCAAAAGCAATCTGCCAATTCAATGCAATGCCCATCAAAATCCTAAAACCTAAAACTTCACAGACCCCAAAAGAACAAGACTCAATTACATACGGAGAAACAAAAAGCTTCAAAGCTACAAGAATCCCTGTCTCAAAAACCCACACACAAAAAAGATAAATGTACTTGCGTGTTTGAGCCCAATTTCAGATGGCAACAGAAACAATGTCAATCATCTTATACACAGGATTCAGTAATGTATACCACGTCAATGATTTCCCACAAAACTACATAGTAAACTTAACTTTAGGTGCATTTAAAACATTTTGAATGAAAAATGTTTTTAAGAGGAGCGGCGCAGCAGGTGTGCAATGGTTTGTTATCCCTTTCAGATATCTAAATGGCTTTTCAAACAGGTTTTAGAACTCGTCTCTAAAAATGTGAATTGCTATGCTATTACCTCCGGTCTGCATTGCTAGACTACAACTAACAGTTTTTTGCAACTTCCTGGTAGCTCAACTGAGAATATCTACAAAAGTCCCAGGAGTCAGTCACAAGAACATCGTGAACTAACCATCCCACTCAGAAGCCTCTCTTCAGAAGCAAACACTGGAGTCTCAACTATGGGGTGCATATGCTCAGTTCTCCACTTAGGGAGTAGCACAGGGGTGCCCCACTTTCCTTTGTCATAATGTAAATAAGCCAGAGCCATTCCTTTCCCCACCATGTCCAGCCAACCAAGAATATTCACATGCAAAGGCATCAAATTGTTTTACTAAAGTTTGGGAACAAATCTTAGTACATAGTCTAGTTTTTCATCACCATGTGTTTACCGTCCCCCACAGTGCTCATAAAGTAAACATGCTGCTCTCTCTTTTCCTTCTGTTTTTCTGTAATGGAATGAAAAGCGGGGAGAGAGACAGTGGGATTATTTTACAATGCTGAGCATGAGAGGATTCAAGCCTCTTGAGTTTTAAACACACAGTTAAGAATAACACTGCCCTTATATGTGATCTTTCCAGCTGAGCAATCATAAAACATAGAGCCGTTACTATTTCATCATGTCCAGTGATAAATGATTTCGGCCACCTTTAAAAATCTACTTTCAATGATCTAAAAACTCATAAGAAAGAATAGGTAGGTATTTTAGGCAAAGGGAAGTCTGAGATATGAAAATGTATTAAAACATTTCCTTTGTTATAATGCAACATTGGTACATTATAGTACTTCCGTGCAGCTTTGAAATAAATGTCAATGATTTTTTACTTGTCTATATATAAATATTCCTTTATACTGGCAAACATTTTTAATGAAGAGAGCAATAACAGTAGATCCTGATTAAAAGAGAACCCCATGGAATTTCAGGAACAAACAGATGGTAAACATGTGAGGAAAGACATCCAATGCTCTTGTGTACTACAGAAAACATTCAGTGGTGAAAGGAGCCTCCAATAGCATATTAGACAGCATGGACCACTCGTTCTCTATGGTGGTTATAAAGTTGGACCCATGATTTTCCCATGCGTGTTAACACATGATTTCAGCCTAAAATATCATGTTACCATTTAGTACAATGTATGGATGAATATCATTCTTTCTTTAAAAAAAGTAAATATGCAACAGTTTTTTTTATAGCAACCAGGTGACTTTGGTTTCCATATATGTATAATTGTGTTTTGCATTCTTAATCACGTGGGTAAGCTATCCTGTGACATAAAAGTGATGGATTTTTGATGGTATCTCAAAGTTTTGCTGTAACTTATAGACATTTAAAGAAGACATTCATAAGTTTTGTTTTATGAAGCATTGTATTATATAGCAGTTCATATTACTACCATAACTATAACTATCATATTAGAAATAATTTATAAGTGTATCATAATAAAATGGTTTTTCAACAACATTTTATGAATGGATGTATATTACTGAGCGAGATTAAATTAACGTTTAGAAGTTTTTAAACTAACTTTTCTCTTATGAATGAAAAATGTAGTTTTAAACAATATCAAATTGAGCTAGGGGAAAACACCGAAGAGATGAACTAATTATTGTGGTGTACAGTATATGGATAACATATATTATGCTGGATTAAATAAATTTTACTGGAATTGTTTTTATAAAATCCAAGTATCTTTCTCATCATTCCATTATTACTAGAATATGGTAACTTGAAGCATTTTGTCTGGATACTAAGTTTTTCTTAAGACTGCATTTAAAGGAGGATATGATATAGATATGAATAATTTACATTGGTATGGATCTTTGTTTATTGATACAAATTTAAGGTAAATTTTGTTATACTGTATATGTGTATTTCTGTCCTTGATTAAGGTATTGTGTTTGTGTAGTTCTTTTAAAAAATGTAATGTATAATTAAGAAATATAGGTTAAAAGATAATCATCTATAAGAGTTAAGCTTGTAGTCATATTAGTTAGATTTTCTAGATGTACAGAGATATATTTCAGTTAGAAATATTCTTCAAATTTTCAGAGACCAATCAGAATATGATATTTAAAATGTTTTAAAAATTTAGGAATTTTCATGACAGTGAGACACATCTGAGCCTGGCAGCACCTGTATACTTTGAGAGGAAGATGGGCATCCAAGAAGTTCTTTATGGAGTTTGTTAGATGAACTGGACATGCAGAATCCACAGAGAAATGACTGCTGAACTTGCCCAAAGGTGAGACGATCCTTCAGGATTCCTGCTTCATGAAAGAGTCTGCAAAACATTCTGCAGGATATAAAAGAAAATGACTGGCAAATTGCCAATATAGGCAGACCTGTCTTTGAAAATTCCTGCTTCATGGAAAAGTCTTCTGTATACTATGGGCTTGTAGGCTGAAGATGGATCCCCCAACAGTACAGAAGAACTTTGGGTGATGTCTCTGTCATATCTAGACTTTTTGAAGTTGCTTACAATGTACTTCCTGTTTACTTAGGTAATATTATATCTTTCTAGAGTCTTTGATGGTGTTGAAGAATAGATAGTTATAGTTTTCCTTATTTTTGATAAAAGATAAAGTAAATAAAAATATTGTAACTATAATTCTTGCTTGATACCTATTTTGTTATATGTAATTTTATTATGTTAAAGTTAAAGCTTTCCCTTTTGTTTAAACAGAAAAGGGGAAGTGGTGTGGGAGGTCTGTCTATGTGTTGCTTTTATTGGTTAATGAAGAAAGAAACTTCTTTGGACCTATAGCAAGACAAAACTTAGGAAGGCAGGGAAAGCTAGGCTGAATGCTGGGAGAAGGGAGGTGGAGAGAGAGACGTCCTGGGATGGTGGCCAGAGTCAGACATGCCGAAACTGTGCCGTAAACTACTGCCACCTGGTGATACACAGATTACTAGAAAGGGGTTAAATTAATTGTAAGAGTTAGCTAATAAGAAGCTAGAGCTAATGGGCCAAGTTGTGATTTAATTAATACAGTTTTTGTGTGATTATTTCAGGTCTAAGCTAGTTAGGAGGCCGAGAAGAACAAGCAGCCTCCTTACAACATAGGTATGTGTCATAATCTTACACCATTTACAAATTCCTTGCCTTGGTGAAGAAAGCCCTACCCACACACTGTTTCAGAACTATACAAATTGTAGCACTGTCCTCTGTCCAAGGAGTTTCTGAGAAATTGCTATCAAGATTATGGGCCTAGGAAAAGCTAAAATAATAATGATTTTTCAAAAATAATATAAATGGCAGGTCATATACCCTAGGAAAGCAAAGCCCAGAGTATTACAGTGTAGTAGGTAAGAAGTAATTTTAGTTAAATGAATTTTTATTTATGGCTGACAAGATACATGACAGTACATAAATTAGAATGATTGATCAATTCACATATTATCCTTTTTAGTTAAATTTCACTGAGTTAGAAAGTAAGTGCCTTTCTTTTTCAATATTTGTACAACATGAAGAGCCAACATGATAAGAATTAAAGATGAATGTTTCAATTTAAGTAAAAGAGAAACTGATGGGTCTGATTGTGTCTACTTTAATGCTACATAGAAATCACACTAGTAGACACAATTTCTTAATCAGAGACAGGCCAAGTGGAGGATGTTGGGGATGGGAATACAGAGAAAGATGCAGAGGTAAAGCATCTCACACAGATTTCTTTAAATCATCTTAAAATGTAAAACAAGAGGGCAAGGTGGATGACAGGGCCATCTGAAGTGGAGAGAACCTAACAATCAGTTCTATTTTAAATCATACTTCACATTAATATTGCTTCTCTTGTGCCCTTTATGGTAAGAGTTGACCCCACCAAAAGATAATACTTTTTTGTTCTAAGCAAGAAAGCCTTGGGGGTGCGTGTGGGAACCATTCTGTTCCGCAAGTTTGAAAGAATTCAGAAAGACAGGAGCCAAATCACATGACAAGTTCTTAGAAGCAATGGTGGGAGTGATGCTTACCAGTCAGGGGACATTCACAAATGCTGACACTTTAAGATACAATTATAAATAAACATGTTCATTTCTTGTTTTATAGTCAAGTTGTGTCTTAGAAGAATTAATCTTCCAATTCTTCAGACCCTTGAGGTTGCTACAAGGTTTCACATGGCTCTGTCTGGTCTTAGCTTATAGGATTTAAATTAATATATAATGCAGTAACCCCTAAATTGGGGTAAACTAATAATAGTCCCTGGTTTTGTTTGTCCATGTACAAATTATCTTTCCCAAATAATTTGTGAGGTCCTTCACAGAGACTAATTCACTAATCTTAATAGACTATCTTTTTATTTAAGTTCTATAGGAATTTCAAACAATTGCAAAAGATACTGTACCACATAGATCAGAAAGTTTCTTTAGGTCCCCTCCCAATCGCTACTACTTCTGCTTCTATCCCTGACTCTTTGCTGGAAATAGTAAGGCCAAAATTATCAGTGACATCTTCGCTGGCAAATACAGTGACTGACAAAGCAGATATTCTTGCCTAAGGACTAGCCTTGGAAAATGCTGGCCAATTGCTTATTAAAATGTAATATTTTGTTTCTTTAATAACCTTTCTATGTATTTTTCATTTTTAATTCATGCTGATAATGACTTGTGACCTCTCCTCTCTGTGTTGAAGCCTGTACTCCTGAGTTTTACTTATAACTTGACATTCCCAGGGCAAGAATCAAATTTTGAATTTTAATGTCTGTCACATTCCTCTGGATAAAAAGACATTTGGAGTATGTTTTTTAATAGATGGAATACCTATTATTAAAACACAATTTTATTTGTGATACCTAAACATATTTTAAATGAGCATCTTTTTAAATACATAGAATTATACACAGTTTGTCAGTTGTTATGATTGACGGCACAGGTGACCCGGGGAAGGCTCAATGATAGGTGGAAGGCAGACAGATAGGCCATGGGGAGAGAGCTTGGATATGGGGAGTTAGTTTAGAGGATCTCAAGAGGGTATAATGGGTTATGAGAGGAAGAGAGAAAGAGAGACGGGGGCAGGGAGGAGACAATGGAGACCAGCCTGTGTCAACTGGGAAGAGTGGGCAGAGTTTGTCTCTTAAAGGGACAGGGTACTCAGGTGACAGAGCAGGTCAGCATAATTGTAATTATAACACCACTAAGCTTCAAAAAATTCCAGTGAGGAGAAAGAGATACCCATTTTAAATTCACATTTTTGTATTAACACTGTTAGTTCTTGCAGTCCATAGAAGTCAATTTCTGTCATTTTATAGCTTGATTCCTGCTGCAAATGAGGGTGTAGAATTGAGATATCATGCAGAGGATACTGCTTCATGAGGCCACAAAAGAACTAAACTATCTTCAAAAACTACAGAATTGTTTAGAAAAGTATGACCTTAATTGATTGTATGAATATCATTTCAAAATTTGAATTGAATAGCTTACATTGATTTAACAACAAAACATTTATTACATGATGGATAGTTGCCAAATACATTTTATTGGGTTTATTTCCTTTTAAAAATGTGCACTTGATTTGTCTTTTGTACTTATATGTATGTAGTGCACATGCTGGTGTTAGCATGTAGATGGAAGCACTTGTTCAGGTTCATATAGAAACCCAAGATTGATATCAGATACCTCCCTCTATTATTCTTTATTTTGTTTTCTGACTTGGGGGCTCTTTAGTGAACACAGACCTCTCCATTCAGGATCTTCAAGCTCGGCAGCATGTCTCTCAATTCTGCACGCTGGAATTACAGTCAGATCTCCACCCCCATCTGATCACATGGCCTCTGGGCCTCTGTTCTGGAGTCTTCATGCTTACACAGCATTGATCCAGCTCTGAGTTTTTCTTTTCTTGTTTTTGTTGTTATTTTTGTTGTTTTTTTATTGGTTTTTATTGAGCTCTACATTTTTCTCTGCTCCTCTTCCTGACTCTCCCCTCCCACATTCAACCCTCCCCCAAGGTCCCCATGCTCCCAATTTACTCAGGAGATCTTGTCTTTTTCTACTTCCCATGTAGATTAGCTCTATGTAAGTCTCTCTTAGTGTCCTCATTGTTGTCTAAGTTTGTTTTGAGGCAGTGTCATGATACGTAGCCCTGGCTTCTCATCTTTAAAATTTGAGTTTTGGGTGTTAAAGTGTGACCTAGCATGCTAGGCTGCTAAGTGCTTTTCTTACCTCTCATATCTCTATGTTTCAAATACTGAATGTTTAGACCCTTAAATTATCTTTAATTTTGACCTAAGGACAGAATCATCACAATAACCATTAAGATAATTGTATTACTATAACTAAAATCCATTACATTAAATTTGTGTTATAATCTAAGAGTAAACAGAACCTCATAACTTTTCTTCTTAAAAGTTAGATAGTTCATTCTATAAACTAGCTTTGTGACTAGTTAATTGTGTTTTATCACATTTGAGTTTCATTGGCTATTGAGTTTGAATTGTAAAATGTCACTTCTCAGAACAATATACTTCCACATCCACAACAAATGACATTCCAAAGCATGGGATGATCCCTCCGACAAAAACAAGTAGCAATAAGGTAGGCAAGATTCTTGTCTGCTGACACATTCTGGTATCATTGAATAGAATCCTAATGGGCTGGCTTAAAATAGCATACTGCTCACACTTATCTTTGTTTCCTTTCTCACTGTTTCGCCACCAACAAAATACAAATATTTCCCTTTAACACTCTTCTCAATGCTTTGTCAATGGTACATCACTCTGTTATTTCCAGCTCCTGTGAAGCATTACTTCACCAGTTTTATTTGGTTCATTCTTTCTCCTAATGAGAAATGGTTAAGCATTGCGACATTAGACAGATGATTAATAAAATTAGTTACTAAAGCAAAACAAAGAAAAAACAGCCTATCTATCTATTCAATAGAACTTCTATGGAACACACTAATGCTGGACTACTTTTCCTAAATACTCGCAAATCTTAGGCACCTGCCTTCTTGATTACGTCATTTTTGTGTTCTCTGACCTTGGATCATCTCCTCAAGTTTAAAACCACGTAACCTAAGCAGTTCCATTGCTACAGTATTTGTAAAGACCTTATCCATCAAAGCACAGATCACAATCTCCAATCATTATTTTAAATTAATTTTTAAAACCTTCTGTCTTGTATGCCATTATAAAATAAAAGATGCTGGAGTTTTATATTAAATTATTTGAACACATTTTTACCTAATGAATGATTATCTTTCTCTTTCCTTCTGCCTCTTTAAGGTCCAAAAGAATGCCTCTCCCCCAAAGCAGTCACTTGTTAGATGGAAGGAGTTTAGTTCAAAACAAATATTTTTTACATTAAATGTATATTTTTCATTTTTTTAGCAGAACAAATCTGTCTGCTGTCTCTCTATCTCATGTTTTGTTTTCATTTGTTCAGTTCAGTGAATCCTATGCTTCTTTAGCTCTTTGCAAGCACCTGCTCGTTTGATTTTTCTCTTGAGCACAGTTCTTTCATTATTTTTCTTGTGGCTTCCTAGTTCCTTCTCCTTTTTTTATATTCTTTTATTTTTCATTCAAAAAATTTACACTTCCTCCCCTTCTCCCAGTTCCCTCCCGCTCCCCCACTAACCCTCCCCTCTCCCCCTGCTTCCTTAAGAGGGGGCAGGACTTGGGCAGCAGAGGATAAGGTAGGTGTCTGATCTAGCCTTGTCCCATAGTCACATTGATGAATATCTTGATCATCACCATAGAAATTTCGTCCGATGGATGGAGATAGAGACAGAGACCCACATTCACATCAGAGCAATGGATTGAGCCCCCAAGGTGCAGTTGAAGAGCAGAAGGTGGAAGAAGATGAGCAAGGAAATCGGGACCTGGAGAGGCTGGTCCACCAACCATGACAGTGTGCCTGATCTAATGGGAGCTAGTCCCTTATCTTTAAGTTACTTTTAAAGAATAGTCTGATAAGAAATTTATGTTGACCAAGTCATTTTAATAGAGCACAGTTGATCTTTCTAAGGTACGTTTAAGCAACTCAAACCAATATAAATTGTTCTGGAGTCACTTTGCATGAATAGAGGTTTTTTTGTTTGTTTGTTTTGTTTTTTATTCTTGTGAGAGGAAGAAAAAATTCTAAAGTTCAATAGCTCCTGGAATTTATGGTAACCTCATCTGCTAATTCATTTTGCTTTCCCAATGAAGTTGTAAATGTCACTGCATAAGTAATTAAATTGTTTTTGACGCATGTTGACCACAGGTCAGTATTGCACCTCCTCCAGAGCAACCACAAAGGGAGCTTTATAAACTGGCTCTCACACCAAAGCCAGTTTGCTACAAGATGCCTAGGGAAGAGAGCGTGGCCACAGAGCTGTTTCAGAACTGTAAAATCCCCTAGTTTTGCATATGTTCTCAAGGAGCCAGAACCTTAAATTCTCTTCGCTATAACACTTCTCCTAAGAAACAGCTTGTACTTTGGGATCAAGCTTACAGACCATATTGCATAAAGCAGCACGAGAAAAAGAGCAAAATGAAATCAAGATTGACGCTGTACTCACGAAATGCTCTATAGAATTCTTCAAGAGCCAGGTGCTTGTCTGCATTGAAGTCATCATACTGGAGCAGATCGTACAAAGTACAGTCAGAAAGGTCCTTGTTCAACTCTTCCTGTTTAATCACCTGGCAATGAATACAATTTATATTTGTCTCAATATCTCTATGTAATATATTTATAGGTAACAATCCCAAAATAAATTACTTTAAATCTGAAGAACAGTAAAAAGTAAATCAATGACAAACAGAATTTTTGTTATTGAACAACTATTTTTAACTACTATAATGGCAAATTAAAAAATACAGGCTTAGAATTTGTCTAAACCTCACAATATAACTTAACAAATCTGTACATTTCCTACTTGGATTACCTTGTTCTGCTTCTCATTGACCTGTGTGAGAAGAAAACATGGTTCCATCCTGTCATAAAAAGTGCGACATGCTGTGACTACTTCCTTCTTTATATTATTTGTGAAAAATGAAGTTAGATTTTATTTTCCCCTTATGCTGAAACTCCGCCATAGCCGGGAGATGAGTCATTTGAGATTGGGCCAGACTCCCTGCTCACAAAAGAACTATTAAGCAAATGACTGTTTCCAGGAGCCAGACAAAATTAATGCACCAATGGAAAACAAGTCTACTCAAGCATGATGAGGCAAAGCATCATTGTCATTCTTACTCTGTCTACTCCCAGAGACCGAGTTTCAACATTTTTATACTCTGATGATTTTGGCTATTGCTTGTCAGAGAGCGGAGCTCACACAATTTAGCAGACCTTCCTATCCATGGTGTGTAGTGGCATTGCCGTGGTCACAATTCCCCAGGCCTTAATAGTCTACCACATCCAGAGGCAGCAATTCCTACTGCTTGTAGATCGGTCTCAGAATGGTTTGTTGTTTGAAAAGTGATGCAGGGCAATCAGAAAATATAAACTGTGCTCACCAGGAGTGTACTTGGGTCCTGCCAAAGCCACTTAACAGCTGTCTAATTTATTGCAAGTTAATTCACGTTACTCAATTTAAAAATAAATACAAATATTACACCACCATCATTGCACTAAAAATAGTCAAGCACAATCAAGTCACGTAGTATTCACTCAAAAATAATCCTTGAGCATTAAAAAATAACTTCTCTTTATGTAATACATATCATTAATAACTCCTGCAGAATTTCAGGTACCAGGTTTTGTGTGCTCTGTCTGCATGTACATTTCTTTGTCTTTCTTCTTGTAGAACACAGCATTTCACACATATTTTGTTATAGAGGCACATCTTGGTTCCATTCTCAGGATCCTCTAGAGCTTTTAATCTGTATTTTAACCCTTTGTGGGATTGAAGGTTTGTTGACCCACATTAAATGGAGTGTAAATGACTTATGGACTCTCTCCGAATATGGAATCAACATACGCTAACAAAGCAGTGTCATGTAATGACAGTATACTAACTACTAAACAGGACCACAATAATATATTTATTTATTTTCATTAAAACTATATTTTAAATCGTACAAATAAAAAGCACCATATGGAAACATGAACCAGAGCTACATTTGATGCAGCTCAAGGAACCATCCATATCTTTGACTAGCCATTCTGAATCTGCAAGCCTTCCCTTGAACTTTACACTTTTAACTAAAAGATGTGTTCTTGTTAATAGTATTAAATTTTTACTGGCTAAGCTGCTATTTGGAAAATAGAGATGGGAAGGACAAAGAGTTCTCTGGCATAACTGTTCTTATGCGTGACTGTTGTAGATGGTGAGTATTATAGCACATGCTCTGCGCATTCTAGCTACGGGGATTAACGATACTGCTAAATGACTGCAGCCATCACTGCTATAAGCCTTTTGGGAAAATAAAACTTTCCTTTTCCATTTAGAAGCGACAGATCCCTCAGTCATTGTCCATCTGTTATTGGTTAAACCACTTATAATGGTTTTGCTAAGGGCTGGGAGTTGGCAGTGAATTGGATCGTGCCTTCCTGTAGCTTTTCCTGAAGATTCACATTGTTGGTGTTATGACAATACTCAGGACACGGTAACACCAAAGCTATCAGACATTCCAATATTAGGTACTTCTAAGTCACACATAAATTTGAAAATGGACAGATGAAACAAGTACATTGGGTTTTTTTTTTGTCATTTTCTGTCTTATATTTTTTCTAATCTGCTGCAAAAACTGAATTCATTTTTAGATCCAGAAAATGAATTCTCAACTTTTTGGTACTTAATGGTCTTATATATTTTTGTTCTTATATTTTCTAAAGTGGTTTATAATTATGCAGTTAAAGATAATGCATATATATGATTGCTTAAAACTTCTATCTCCACAAAATGTCTACAGAGTTTTGTAAATAATACCATAACTCAGAGATTATTCGATACTTTGACACTTTTATATTGTATTATTTCTGGTCTAGAACGTTTTAAACTTTCATTTCAATAAACTATTCTTCATAAGCTTCCTTATTTAGTCAATTTTTCAATGATTAATTTCTAACTGCCTCTTTTACCAGTCTTTGTTCCAGAGTTTGAAATACAACTTATGCTAAAAAAGTAAAAAGGTCCTTAACTGAGAACAAAACATGATTCTGGGAAAAATCACTAAGAGATATTTATTTGGAGAAATATCAGGGGGAATAACTAATTTTCAAGAAAACATATTCACAAGAACTATGAAAATCAGGCACTTAATGGAAGTAGGGAAATGCTGGAACATGTTAGCATAATATTAGCAAAGACTCTTTTGAAGTCGAGAAGGAAAGACCTTCCCACTTAAGCATTTCTAAACTCCAAATGGTAAATCATGGGAAAGGTGACTTCTTTGTTGGGAAGAGATTGTGATGTCCTTAACTTGGAATTCAGAGATAGGTCCACCATGGAAACACAGTACTCAGCAAGACACTCTAGCTTTGGCCTCATGCTAACAGATTGGATGTAGCTTTGGACTCAACACTGACAGTCAGCGAGGAACTGAATCTATCAGTACTCTTTTGAGTGTGGGACTCAGAGAAAAATTTCCATGTGGTGGAAGAGTGAGTTTACTTCAAGTTATTTATTATAACTGGCTGTTGTTATTTGTGTATATGCCTGTATGGGAAAAAAACATGTTTTTGCCATGTGCACCTTTTCCTTGGGATTATGTACAGTTTTAACTCATTTGAAATTTACTCAGGTGACTTTTCTTGACCCTGAGGATATAAAGTGTCTAATGCTCTGAATAAAACTGGCTATTGCAAGAGACTTCAGTATGACTCATATTTAGGCTCCATTTTCTAAGGTCCCACTGTTTCTAAGGTGGTTATCATGAAGCATAGCATATCCTCCTGGGATGAAGGGGAATTTGGGCTAAAGCACAGTGAGAGAGTGCCTTTTTACCATGTATAAGGCTTTAATGTCAGTCCTCCATAAAGCAGACATATCCATACAGGACACACACACACACACTCACAGACACACACAGTAGCAGAGAGAGACAGACAGACACACAGACACACAAATTAAAAATGAGGTAGAAAATGGAGCACAAATATTCCCACACAATCAGAAACAAATATCACACCAAGATTTATATAATATGCTAGTAAGAATTTTTCAAAATGAAAGAGACAAGCATGAGTACCTGATAATTAAACTGATATGTTAGGAGAAAGGCAACAAAAGAAGTAAACATGCTACCAAAACTTAAAGTTTGGAGAAAATGTCAAGTGCACTTGCAGTTAGCAATTATGTTTTTCCCCTTTTGTTTTCTCATTTTAAAGATAATTTTGAAGTATCTACCTTTAATCAAAGGATGGTTTCTGTGGGACATGTCAAAACAACAAAGCAAAATCTAATAGTTCACTCTTACAGCTTGCTTTCCATTGCTGTGTTAAAACACTGACCAAAACTAAATTGGGGAAAGGGGGTTTATTTGACTTGCACTTCCACATGATAGTCCGTCATTAAGAGAAGTCAATAGAGGAACTCAAGGAAGAACGTGGAGGCTGCAACAGAAGCAGAAACCTTGGAGAAATGATGCTGACTGGCCTGCTCTCTCTGGCTTGCTCAGCAGCTTTTCTTATGTAGCACCCAGTGCACAGAGATCTTGGTTCTTTCACATTAATTGTTAATCAAGAAAATGTTCCACAGACTTGCGTATAGGCCCATCTGATGGAGACAGTTCCTGACCTGGAGTTTCCTCTTCTCAAATTCTATGGTTTGTGTCAAGTTGATAAAAACAATCAGCACATTGACAAAATAAAAGTTATAAGGCACAAGTCAAAACATAACAATGAAGAAAAACTAACCATAAAAAATAATAGAGAGAAACTTAACACCTGAAAAATTGGGAACAAAATGGCAGTGATAAAATATTGCTGATCATAATAAAGTAAAAATAGAACAAATTTTCTAATTAAAAAAAGAGTGATTAAATGCTTAAAAACTAAAAACAGGTAATCCAAACTAAAACAAAAACAAAAAAACCACATGTTATTTACAACAAACTATATCATCTCTTAGAACACACATAGTTGGAAAGACCGAGTGAAAAAATATATTCTTTTTAATTGGATGTTTTTAAACAAGCAGAAGTAATCATACCTTTGTCTACTAAAAATAAACTACTCAAAACTCAGCAAAAAGAAAAACATAAAGTCAATTTACAATGAGAATGAAGTTAATTCAGATACATCAAACTTTCAATATATAGGCACTGAATATCAGAGAACTCAAATATATAGAGGCAATAGTAATATAATGAGAGTCGCAACCCAAATCAGAGGAATAGTAGGGACTTCAATGCTATTATAGCAATGGATAGAACACCGAGACAGAAAACCAGCTGGGAACCTGGCATTAAATTATACCCAATACAGTACACTGCAACCAGGAGCTACAGAATCCAGTGCATGGAAACACTCTCTAGGATATCTCATATAGCTGTCCACAAAACAGCACTAATAGTTTTAGAAACTTCAAATTTTGAGGAATTTATTTAGAAACCACAATACAGCAAAGGGAGAAATCAATAACAAGAATATCTTTGGATTCAAATTGACATTATTGAAAAGTCCGTGCAATTAAATCAAAAATTAAATAAATTTGAAAGTTTATTGAGACAAACAATAATGGAAAATAAACTACCCAAAGCTCAAGGATATAGTGACATTAGTACTAAAAGAGAAATTTATAGCTGTCACTTACATGAAAAAAGAGCAAAGGTCTCAAAAAATTAGCCTATCATTGTGTTTTAAGGAGCTAAGAAAACAAAAACAAATCTTGAAAATTAGTAGCAAGAAGGCAAGACAGAAGATCAGAAGAGTAATAAAATACAGAGAACAAACCATACAAAGATCAATGAAGTGAGAGTTGTCCTTTGTATCTTTCTTTGAATAAAATATACAAATCCTTAGCTGAACTAATAAGAACAAAAGAAATAAGACAATAGTAATGAAACCAGAGAGATTATAATTTTCACAAAAATTCACTGTATATCAAGAGTCTATTAAGAACTACACACCTCCAAGTTTGACAATGCAGAAGAAATGAACAAATTCTTGAACAAGCACACATAGCCGCAATATACCTAATTGAATCATATAATTCATAAATAAAAAACATCCCATTAATAGTGAGAAGTTAGTAATAATTATATCTTCCATCAAAGGAAAACCCATGGTTGATAATGCCACTAGTGAATTCTGCTAAACATTTAAGAATAATACAAATTCTTTACAGATCAGTCACAACACCTTGAAAGGATCTCCACCTTCTATAGCACAATCGAATAGGCCTGCACTCTGCTAATAACAGAAAACAGAAATATGAAAAAAAAGAAGAGGCTAAGAGACACTGGAGGGAGGGAGAGGATGGGATGAGGGATGGTAATAGTAGTGGAGAAGAGAATCATTGAAGGCTGGAAGCTACAGATCAATATCTCTACTGAACATGGATACAAAGATGCCAATACATTCTAGGAAGCTCAGTCCAATAATACATTAAGATCACTCCCAGGATTTACTGAACATCATCTGAAAAATTACAGGAGCATTCATATGCATTAATTCATGGATATATTTTACCCCATGAATAAAATGAAGAATGAATGTTGTAGGATTATCTCATTGGAGAAAAAGGGCTTAATAAAATTCAGAATCTTTTAATGTTAAAAGCTCAGAACAAACTTCATATAGCAGTATCATGAAACAACACACTGCAATACACTCACTGTGAAAACCTAATATTCAGTAAGGGAAATGGTGAGTTTTTTTTCTGTTATAAATGGGTGGGAAAAAGGTACCATTTTCTTCACTAAAATAATGCTGAAAATTCTTAACAAGAAAATAAGGAGGTCTACCGGAAATGGATATCCCAAAGAAGGAGTCAGATATTCACTATTAGATAATCTTACAAATCTTACAGAATTCTAAAATAAAAGTTTCTTTGGAAAAATAAGTTCATCATCACTTCTGAAAACAAAATCAACATTCAAAAGTGAGAAAGCAAATGCTTATCCTGATTTGAATATTATACTATAAAAATGTGATGGTGTCTCCATAAGTAAGTAGGGATGGTCCGTGTCAATTCAAAATTTAAAATTCGTTTAAACCTTCCTCTTGCTTATGAAAGTTTATTTTTTAAGAAAGGTAAAGCAAACACAAACTCACATACAAGTTGTTGCACACTTTGCACACACTTACACATTTATGCATTCTCAGTATTTATGCACCCCCACACACTCATGCACATCAACACTCACCCACACATTGAAAAGTTTATGGAAATAAGATCATGAGCCTAGAGAGTAAATGTGGAAGTTGTGGGGTTTTTTACATGTATGTGTGCTTTTGTTTATTTTCTGGAGAAAGTACAGAATCTATCTTGAGAATGCATAGAGAGGGGTATGGTGAGACCGTGGTAATTTGGATTTTCTTGCTCCCTCCTGAATTAATTTTCCTAAACAATCATGATCAAGCTATGGGCGCAATGGTCTTGGAAGAGTTTAAGCTCAATGCTTCTCTGTTATTAAGAAGAGTCATGGAAGTCAAAAAACAACATAAATATGGTCATTTCTGTACGTAGTAAATGTGTAGATTTCGTAAAAGACTAAAAGTCAGAAAGCACAGATACCTCTTTCATGAGACAGCACATATTGAGGTATTAGATCGCAACTCCTCATTATCTGTAGCTTCCAGACATGTGCCTTTCTTTTTCTCTCTCCTATTACTTCATCCCTCCCCTTCTGCACTTCTTTTCCGTGTCTCTTTGACTCTTCTTTCTTTACTTCCAATTTCTGGCTTTTGATATCAGTATAAAGAGCAACTATGAGAATGTGTTATAGAAGATTGAGATTCTCTTCAAGGTTTGGTGACTACTGATCTGAAAGGCATTGTATTATCCTAAATGTACGGGAGAATTGAGCAGTGGTGTCATCAGACCTTGGTTTTTCCTTTGATAAAAGGCATCATCATTACTACCTTCATACTTGTTCCTTTACTCCATCATATGAAGACTGTTTATTTCTTTCATGTCTTTTTTCCTTACTTCCTTTTTAAAAATTTCTATTCAATTAATATGAATTGAAGAGCATGTCATATGCTGAAGCACAGTAGCTGAGCAGTATGGACAGTCCCCATACTGATGGAATCTCCATTTTATGGAAGTTGAATAAGAACAGGAGATAGCATAATTAAGTAAGATAATTATAGATTATCAACACTGCTCTAAATAAAAATGACTTGAAATGGCAGAATAAATGATCAGTAGTACAAATTTTAATTGTTCAAGCAAATGAAATTCAAGAAAAATAAAAATAAAGAAATTAAAATCAAAAGAAAATTAAAAGGTGATTTGTACAATTTCATTTGCAATTTTTACTCTTGTATGTTAAATGGAATTAATTCCCATAAAATTCCATGGGACCTTCACAGAAATACTTGTGTGTTTGCTTCTGCTCAGTTTCCACTGAACTAGCTTTTTGTCCTTAAGACAAAACAATCCTTACTAATCTCACAATAAATAAGTGTGATGAGTGGCTCAGAATTAAGAAAAAGAGAAAAATATAATAGTATTCATCAATACAAAATAAGCTTCAATTGTCCCTATATAACTATTTTAATTATTTTTAAGACAAATACTTGTTACATGTAAACATTTCAAAATTATCATTATCATTCTTACCTTGTTAGCTGTAAAAAACCTTCCTTTTAGATATTTTTACTTTTTATTTAACTTTGTAAGTATATTCACATGCGGTTGTCATTGAACCAGTGGCATTGTAAATCAAATTTATATAATGAGATAATCTAAATGATGTAAAAAAGTAGCTCTTTCTATAATTTTATTAAAGAGTTGGCATGTGTGCCCATTAGAAAAACATTTTAATGTAATATGTATCTATAATGTGAATTGGCTTATTAAGATGACAGGATCTAAATGGAGAAAAACTTAAGCCAATATATTTGCTATTGCTACAGTTTTGAACTCATTAACACCGGGGGATGTTATGAGAAAATCTGATATCATCCTTTCTTTATTTTTACAGATTTATTTTGGCATTTTTATTTGGCATACACACACACACACACACACACACACATACACACATGTATACATATTATATACTATAGCCACGTGTTTGAGTGTGTGTCTGTATACCACATGCATGCAGGTGTTTGAAGAGGTTCAGAAGACCTCAGACTCTATGACTGAAGTTAACAGGTAGTTGGGGGCCACCAAATGTGAGTGTTGTGGCTCTCCCCTGGGTCCTCTGCAAAGGAAGAAAGAGCTCTCATATTCTAAAACATCTATCTGCACTACCTACTCATAGTCCACATAGGATTTATTCTATCAAGAGGGGAAGTCTACATGTTTCTAAGCAGTAATCAGTATTTTGCTCTAAATGTCACAGATTTGCTCTTTTACTGATGGTGTGTGAAAAAAAAACCTACTTGGAAAAAAACAACTTCAGATAGGAAGGGCTTATGCTGAAAGTAAGCCCACCAGAATTTGAAGCAACTTGTCACATTATGTCCCAAGTCAAGAGGAAGAGAGAGATGAGATGCTATGGAGATGGCCCAGAGGATAAAGGACAAGTGTAAGGATCAGAGTTTGGTTGCTGGCACACTGACCCCACATAAACACATAGCAGCTCTGGACTGCCTGTGTAATGCGATGCACAAAAGTAAAATGACTACACTAAATATGTGGATGAGTGTGAGTTCAGCAAGAGATCTGTCATAAATAAAATGGAGAACAGTGAAGGAAATCACCTAACACATTTTCACTTACTCACATGCACTCATCAATACATACAATCCACATACACACAAATGAGGAGCTAGAAGCAGTGAGGCAGATGTGTACACAAGGCATTCCTAGAAATAATGTCTTCTCTGGGATTGACAAAAGTAGAAACTCCTTCAGCCAATAGCTATAAGAGAGCAGCCCATCTGGTGTCGTATTGCTATTGGCTGAAGGATTTCCCCGAGCAGAGGTGGAGAGAGGGAGAGCTCAGCTATCTTCTTTTTGTGCACTCATGACCAAAGCCCATGGAAGAAGGGTGTACCTCTCCTTTAAACTGGATCTTTTCATATCAGTGTTCCTAAATAAGATAGTCCCTGACAGACATACCCACAGACAAACCTAATTTAAACAGTCTGTCATAAATTCGTAGTGAGGTTTATCTCCTAGGTAGCTGTAGATCCCGTCAAGTTGACAGTCAATATTAGTTAATGTTGGCATTCCACCAGACTTGCCCTTTATTGACCAAAATAATTATAGTCAATTACTTATTCATCCAATATTTTGCTTTCCATGATTTTATTTAGCAATGGTCAACTATGGTCAATGTCACTTTTGCCTGTGTGTGTGTGTGTGTTAGTATTAGAAAATTTCAGAATGCTACCCATTTTGTTACACTTCATTTCAGTAATTATTCTACTTTATTATTTGTACTACTTTTTTTCCAGTGACAAACTTATATGCTACATAAAAAGCATGTATATCCATGAAAGTTTAGAATGTATGTGCTGTTTTAGGCTCCCCTTGGGAGCCTTAGTATGTACTCCCACAGGCAAGGAAGTGCTACCCTACAGTTTACAGTATGGGAGTTGATTATTCTTCTCTGGACATTCATCAGTTACCCCTTTGGACCTGCTATGGCATACCAGAAAGGCAGGAAATGTTTTGAGGGCACATGAAAGAACAAAACCTTTTACCTCCCATGTTAAGTTATAGCCTCTCAGCATCTGAGATGTAAGAGTTCCAGGACAATTAACAAACTCTCTGTGAGGGCTGCTAATAAATCACTGATATTCCTTTTATATAAAAATATTATGCTAAAATAGCAATGAACTGTGCTTGAGATCTAAGCCTATACAATTTTAAGTGAAGTCTCACTTTTCTTTTTGATGTTTTCTAGGAATCTCATGAACAAACTTTGATTGTAATGTAGATATCTGAATCTCCTACGTTTATATTTTGACCTTATCAATTATAATTCAGTCATGTATACCTCAGTTGCTACCATATAACTTGGTTGTTTTGGTAGCCCTTGACAGATTAGTTTCAAAATCTACCCAAATGGAGTCTGTGGCTATTGTAAAGACAGTGAAGTTTCTCTCCTTTGAGAAACCCATAGCTCACAAAAGTACATTATACTGGGGTATTGTTCATATTTATCTCTTCTTCTTTTCATGTCAACTCTGTATTTTAATCTCTTTAAATAAGCTCCAACTCTGCTTTTTACTGTGTTGTACTGAAATTATTTTTTGTCAGTAATCCTGGGTTGAGATGAATGGAGGTCCTTATATGAGAAATTGAAAACTTAGCAACAGTGTGGAACTGTGTATTCTTCAGTTACTATTTACTTGGTACTATGAAGTTCCATTCACCCTGTTTCAATCTATGCCTGGTTTCTCCCTTCCAAGGCTAACTATCATTAGCTACCATATCATGTTCTGAGGAAATCCAGTTCTGTGAACATAGAATTATTTTCCCTTCAATTTCTTGCAGAAACCATTTTATCTCTTGAGTCATATAAACTGATTCACACTCTAATATGTAACTTGGGATGCTAAGGAATAGATGGCAAGTTTGCAACCACCTTCTGAGATTCTGGCAACAGCAATGCCAACAGCAACAAAAAGAAACAAGGAAATAAAATACATGAAGATAAAATAAAGATGGAGAGAGGGAAAGAAGGGGAAGAAAGAAAACCTGGCTATCACCTAAAAATTTAGTTGGAAGTTTTTTATCCTACATTATTCTAATGTAGTGCAAACAAGGCAAAAGATAACTTGGAATTTAGTATTATTTCTTCTTTCTAAATCACTTTTCTGTAGTCAGATATATGTAAAGATGAATAGAAGATAGATACTTGGTTGTCCAATAGTAGATAAGCTCCCTTCTTTGAGTCCTGGGCAATTTAGATACACAATTACTCTCTCATACTTCAGAAATATCTTTACCTTCTGATTCCTTGTTTCTGATCACTCCTATCTTTCAACATCCTTGCCAACTCCATTACTAGGCACAGTGTTCCTTCACTCTAAAGGATCACCATTCATTTCTTTTCCAATGAATTGTCTTTTATGCTAAGGAGATGTCTGTCCATACATGTTATCCTATTTCATTATGAAATCTTGAATTAAAACAATTACATAGGCATATCTCTTTTAAGAATAGCATGCATCTTTAAAACCATAATGCAATTCTGTATGACTGAGTGTCTTGCCACAGAAAGAGATACAGGCAACACTAAGAAGAAATAACAGCTTATTTTGGTTACGCTTATGACCACATTCTTTTTTAAAACTGGGTATTTGGTAAGATTTTGTTGTGAGCAATGATACCCATATAATGGAATGATAAGCCAATTTGAAGAATATTGCTTCGAAGACAATAGTCATTGAAGCAAACATTATTTAAATCATATTTTATGACAAATTCAAAGAGAGTGTTGAAAGTTTAGTGTTAGAGAAGAAATTTTAATGGAAGAGAAAGACTGCGTGACAGACACCTGTTAAAGTTTGGGGAAAGGAAGGAAGCTGGTGACCTCATAACTTCACAGCATAGATCTAAGGCAAAAGTTCACATGACTGTTTTCCAATAAAGTAGGAACAATCACTCAGAATGAGATCCAGATAATGGGGCATTAATTTGAGAAGAGACTGAAGGTCACTGGAATTGAACAAATAACACACCATTCTACCCATTTTCAACCAAGGATGAGCTCTCAATGTGAAGAAGCAAAATGATTAAATCAATTGAAAGCTAACCTCTAACACAGTATTTGACACATGTCTGTGAGAGAAGTTTGTGGTAGTTTGGATGTAATTAGCCCCCATTAGCTCATAGGAATTGGTACTATTAGGACCTGTGACTTTGTTGAAGTAGTTATGGTCTTGTTGGAGGAAGTGTGTCATTGTGGAGGTGGGTTTTGAGGTCTCATGTATGCTCAAGACATGCCCAGTGTCTCAGACCACCTCACATTGCTTGTGTGTCAAGATGTAAGAACTCTCCGCTCCTTTCCCAGCACTATGCCTGCTTCATGCTGCCTTGATTCCCACCATGGCAAAAATGGAGCAAACCTCTCCACTATAAGAAAACCATTCCAATTAAATATTTTTCTTTGTAAATGTTGCTGTGGTCACAGTGTCTCTTCACAGCAATAGAAACACTAAGAGAGAGTTCTATTCTGCTTCTGTTAGAATTAAATTCGGTACCTTAATATCCTGCTGTATATTGAGTGGGGATGCGGAAACACTTGAGAAAAAGGTGAAGCAGGGTTGATGCTTAAGAAAAAAAAGATATGAAGATGTCTTTCCATTCCAAATGTCTGTAAGCATTACAGAAGATGTTTATCAATGGTCTCACTAGCTTCTGTCTATAGTTAGCTGAACCACTTCATGGAAGGTTATAACAAGTGTTGTCTTTAGATTTTATTGATTTTATACTTTTCAACCAGGCATGTAAGTAACTTAGATATTATCAACTATGAAATATTATATATTTGGCTATGTAAATTTATGATAATATGATAAGGTGGTCCTGTATTGTTCTCAATGATTATGAAATTCTATCCACAAGAAACGTGCAGAGTTATAGGTGATAATTGTGGAAACTCTATAGCAGATGATCAATAATAAGAGACTTCATGATCGTGCACCGGAGCCAAAACTTAATGCATTACTCCATCAAAGACATCAGAGGTTATTTGACAATTCTGCCACCTGCAGCATCACTTCAGCACCAAGCATACCGCTCCTGAAGTAAGAGGCTACATATCCCAGGCAGACTGGAATCACAAAAACTAACCCTCTACAAATTAATCAATTCCAAGTATCTCTAAAACTAACTTTAAGCCCCATCTATCCATGTCAAGACCAGCTAAGTCAAAATTTAATCCTTTTTCTTATCAGTCTCCCTCCTCCTTTATGAACATTACATTCCACTTTTCCCTATTTAAAAAGAACATTACTTTGTTTTATGGCTAGGGTCCACTAATGAGTGAGTACATACCATAATTGTCTTTTTGGGTTTGGGTTACCTCACTCAGGATAGCATTTTCTATTTCCATCCATTTGCATGCAAAATTCAAGATGTCATTGTTTTTTACCACTGAGTAGTATTCTAATGTGTATATATTCCACACTTTCTTCATCCATTCTTCCATTGAGGGGCACCTAGGTTGTTTCCAGGTTCTGGCTATTACAAATAGTGCTGCTATGAAAATAGTGCACAAAAGCTTTTGTAGTATGATTGGGCATCTCTTGGGTATATTCCCAAGAGTGATATTGCTGGATCCTGAGGTAGGTTGATTCCCAATTTCCTGAGAAACCGCCACGCTGATTTCCAAAGAGGTTGCACAAGTTTGCATTCCCACCAGCAATGGATGAGAGTTCCCCTTACTCCACATCCTCTCAAGCATAGGCAATCATTGGTGTTTTTGATTTTAGCCATTTTGACAGGTGTAATATGGTATCTCAACGTTGTTTTGATTTGCATTTCCCTGATGGCTAAGGAAGTTGAACAAGCCAAATAGCAAGGTGAACCCAAAGAAAAACATATATAGATCCTCCTGGAAACTGGAAGCAAACAAGACCACCAGGCAAAAGTTGGAAGCACAGGGGCGGGGATAGAGTTGGAGGTGGGGGGGTGGGGAAGGGGAGAGGGGGAAGGAGAAGGGAGAAGGGAAGGACTGGGGAGGGCTTGGGGGA